>SMLS01063760.1:0-15859 GCA_004785975.1 Popillia japonica
AAAAAACAGTTTTATGGAAACATCAATGGGAGCATGTAGGGGCAATATTTGCAATATTAAATCATAATATGCGACGAATTGCTGTTCTCGCTCTCTACAATTATATGACACAATTTGCAATACAACATTTTGTAAGTTATGTGCTACAACGATGACAAGTATGCAAATAAATTCGATTTATCCAAGTTGTAGTGAGAAAATAATGAAATAATCCTAGTTAGAAGTGGAATGATAAAAGTAATAGTTCGAGTACAGAAAATGAAAACCAATTCTCCGAAATTGTAACATATTCCACATTAAGCAAGGACAAAGTAGAGATTTGCAAGTTATCTTGTGAAATTATATTTATAATAAATAATTAAGTACTTTAATCAATCCCTTTTGCTCAATGCCAATATGTATAACAAGCATTCCAATCTATCGAGCCTATTCTAGTAGAAACCTGACAACGGTGCTACAGCAGGTTAATATTGAGTAATTATGACGCAAGCCTTTGTACATCTAATCTGCTCCTGCAATTTAAAGCAGCCCCCGTAAATGATTTTTCCGAATTACTGCACTTAATATCCAGATGCTGAGCTTAAGATCATTTGCTTTTGTTACATTTTATTTAGCCTTGATACAACGATGTGGTTAGAAGTAATTAATGTAGCTTAAGTACTACTATCAATCTCGGATTTAAGCAACCTATTCTATATCCTAGTGTGTTAGTTCTTTACTTAATCTATCTATCCATAAATTCAAAATTATTTCTTTTGTAATACTTAATCGAAGAAACTAAGGATTCTATTGTCGTTAATACATATCTACAAAAAACTTTTGATCTCAAAAAGATATTAATTTTTATATCAAGTTTTGGCCAACTCTTATGCCCACCTATGCTCCCTGCCTCTCCTCTTACACAGGTCAGTGATACCAAAAACCACGAGCAACTCTTTGATGTAGAACTTTGGTCCTGATCGACAGGAGCTCAGTTGGCTAACTCTTTTACCCGCCTATGCTGCCTTCCTCTCCTCTTACAGAGATCACTGATGCCAGAAATTACGACTAACTCTTTGTAAAACTTTGGTCCTGATCGACAGAGGCTTAAACCCGAAGCATCTGCTTTGAGGATGCCAATCTATCAATAATTTTGACCGAACATTTTTCAGTACTATGTTATATCGTGTAACCGGGAAACGTGGCTAAAATCTACCAATAAATTCCAACTAGAGATCGATAAGGCTCTTGTTCAACCTTTCGTAGTTGACCGAAGCCGTTCTCTGCAATAAACTTTGGAATGCCATCAACAAAAACAATTATCTTGATGATGAGCTGTTCGACTTTGGTTTAGCGAAGAACTGTTCACTATTACCTTCTCTAAAGAATAAGTATTACCACGCCAAGTATATCTCAGCCTTCTCTTCAGTGGTCATTTTATCAGCGTTGCGGCAAACCTCTTGTGGACGACATTTACCAGCACTCTACTACTTTATTGGAAAATCTCTCTAAGCTTCGAAACCCTTACCTATGCAGCCTTAAGCTAATTCAGTACCAATGTTTAAAAACTAAACTTCTAAACATTTTGCAGCATCTGGTGATGCACGTGACCATCGCTTTCCGTAGTTGGTAACGTACAAATCCACACTTTTGTGGACAGTACCGCCGCACACATGCACCGTCACAACATAAGTTTTAGGTCACAATTCTCACACACAATTAACATTCGGGCCAAGGTCACTAGAGGGCTAGTGCCAATTATTCCTTTCCCAATTTTATCCAATATCTATATTTAATTTTGTGTAAATGACCGAAGCGGGTTGGGTTGTGTTCAGTATTATTTTCTCCTCTTTCAAAACAATTGAGTTACTAGCACGTTTACTGTCAACTTATGCTACTCTAATCAAGATTAATGGCATTAGATTTTGTCGGACTCCCTGGTATACTATGAAAACTGCCTCTAAAAATCAGCACATATTTGTATTGTCCTATATATTCTTACAACACGTACCTTGTTTAATTTAAGTGGCTCTCAAATATGTATGTATGTATGTATGTATGTATGTATATGGCTATATAGCGGCCGTGGACGTCGTATGGTATTACAAATAATGCTATTCCCAGAGTAATGTTGTTACTTTCAGATAATTCCGACCATTTAGACACGTAACTAAAGAAAAAGTTTTTGTTACTATAATCATGAATATTTCGGTAAATGTCATTACTTTTACAAAGTTTTGTCAAACACAGATGGTACAGAAACATCGCGCTAAGTATGTTCATCCATTGAATTCTTAGAAAGTTTGTTTCATTCTGCATTTAGAAACACAATACACCCAAAGATATTAAACATTCATCTTCTTATATTTCGTATTATTATTATACTTACAGAATGTAATTACAGGAAGTTAGTTGCTCTCTCGGATATATAACTTTAGAAGTAAGCTAACTGTACATTACAACAAAGGCTAATTGTAAGTATACAATAAATTGTCCATTCGTCTTTTCCCGTGACCAAACTGCAGCCACCTCTCTGAACGAAAATAGGTTTTTGGCAATCACTCAATTCTTAGAGTCTCCCTGAACTAACTGTGATGCTAATTGAAGGTTCATCCGAATCTAGGTCTGTGAGAGAATTTCTAAGAGGGTTCTTCGATATGCTAACCACGTTCATCTTTAGGGAGCTCGTCCAGTAAAACTTTGCGGACAAATTTCAGGTGGCTAAGCAAAATGTGGTCTCTAAATATGTTGTAAAACGACTACCGCCGTCAAGATATATATCACCAGCCCGGTTGCTTCCATTTCGGTACTTCTGTACCTTATGGCGACTTAGGCAGAAAGCCATATTCAAAAGCTCAGTTGGCTAACTCTTATAGCCGCTTATGCCGCCTTCCTCTCCTCTTACACAAGTCAGTGATACCAGAAATTACGACCAACGCTTTGCAGAACTTTGGTCCTGATCGACAGGAACTTAAACCGTCTGCTTTGAGGATGCCAATCTATCAATGATTTTGGCCGGAAATTTTTCATTATTATCGTATACCGTGTAAACTAGAAACGTGGCTAATATGTGTCAATCTGGGGGTTTTTGCTTATGTATATTTTATTTCATATGTTTCGAAAGCCCAAACAGATTGAATTTTCAATAGTCTACAACAAATGCTGGCCACGAACGTGCAATGGAATGAGTTTGAAGAGTTTCTTAACCAAAATGCGATGAACTTCGAGTTGTCTCCATGTCTTAACCAGGTTTTGCTGCGCAGTGACTGATGTATCTGCAAGTAAAATTCGAAGAACGTCGAGTATTGGTTGATTCGTTGATTAGTTCAAGAGTCGCATCAGTAAAAATGCTGGAGAACATGAACGGGACAGTAGACTTTACATCAGCATACCCCATTCTGTTATGTCTCAATTGTTTGTATTTCCTTTATCTGGTAGAAGTGTTATTTAAAATTTAGTGGTGTGCATCTTCTTCGCAAACATAATTATGAACAATAACCCAGCAATTTTGAATCTATTAGTAATCTCATACGAGGCACATACATATTTGCTTACATAAATAAGCAAAATTATAGATATTGGATTGACAAGAAATATATCCAAATGCTGAAAATGTTACTATATAGCACAATATAAGTACCTTTGAGGTCCTAAAATTTTCGGAATAATCAGCTTACAATTCTTTAGAGATACAAAATCGTAACTGTCAAGACAGAGCGACATCAGAAATTACTGACAACATTAGAAATATCTGTTGAGATTAATAGAGGAATGTGATTTCAGCAAAATTGTGTCCAATTATTTCCCGATTTAAGAGCACTGGCTTACTGGCTAGACTGCTTGATTTATCCAATTCAGGAAACCTTCTGTGAGGATACCTGAAATCCAAAGTTAATAAGCCGCCCAATATCCAGATATTGGAACAAAACATTTCCAACAAATTGCGTAGAATACAATTGCGTACATTAGAATATTACGATATTGAAGAGTGAATATGTACCCTTCCGACAGAAATAATGTCGTCGTCTATAGCGCAGTGTTTATCAAGACTGCTCACCATCAGGCCAAGCAAGCGTTCGGCCGGCATCGGTTTCTATTGGTATGTGATTTATTGGGGTATTAGTATTTAAAACACCGGGGGCAATTGTGTGGACCAGGTAGGAGAATTGAAATTATTTCTTGAAAATGTATATATCGAAATTTAATAATGCTTTAAATAGCTTTCTCACAGGGAGGTGATTGGCAAGGTCATATTTACGCTAACAGTAGGTAATTAAGTATTAATTGTATAGATGACAAATAAGGCTGTATTAATAACTTTCTTTAAACTATTTGAAAAATGAAGTTGATATGCGTATGTAGTTTAATATTAAATGTTGTGTAATTAATTTGATTATACTTATTTTAAAAATATAGAGAGAACAAAACAAGAATAATTTATAAATTCACTATGGCTTCAAGAAACATTAATTATGGTTTTATAAATACTAGTAAATTTGGATTAAAATTCGAAATAATGTTATATCACTACCAGTAGAATTGCTGTTTGTATAATAATAAAAACAATATATTGTTATGTAAAGTTAGCATTATATATATGATATATATATAAACAAGAGTCCAAATTTATGCCGAGGCAAAATAGAACAAGACAAAGAGCACTTTATGGGAAAATAAAAAATTAACTAGGAATATCAGCTCAAGCTTTCGCGGATAGAAGTTTACAAAGCAACTAAACGTTTTGATTCTATTGAATGGTTTATTTAATTTTTAAAATATATCAAATTAAAGAAAAAAGTAAGGTAGCAGAAGTTGGACGGATTTATTTAAATGTTAAGTTTTATTAATTATTATTATATTAATTACTTACTTTACATAATAAATCATACCTTTGTGGTACGTATTTGGGTTTGAATTTTTAAATCTCCCGCGTTGGGAGGAAGAACTTCACGAAACAAAATAGTTAAATTTTGTGTAAAGGAACCTGCTTTAAAAATGTTGGGAGAATAGAGAAAAATAGAGTTACATACTTAGCAAATTTACTATATATAGCTTCAAAAAAAAACAATTGGGATAGTTTATTAATAACATTAATGTTTAGATGACGATTTTAAAAATGTTTACCAATATCTATTTACCATTGTAATGAAATTGTTGTTGCTAAGAAGATAATAACAATATTTGGTTTCATTATATTATTTATTTAAAGGGACATGCTTACTTGGAGACAACAATAAAATAAAAGTTAAAGAAACACAAAAATTAATTATAAATTTATAAAATATTTTAAAAAATTAATGTAATCGAATAATAATAATGAATAACGATCCACAGATCTGCAAGGCAGTGCCTAATTGTTGTAAGTGTAATAAATTTCGTAACCTTAGTAAAAAATATAAAATTACATATTTACGTTATGGTTAATTAAATATTTAATAATGAGCTTCATTTATTACGTACATTTTTAATGTACTAAATAACTTGTAAACATAAAAAAATATGAAACTTTTATTAATATTTTATTACTATTTTTAAGGATATACACTCATAAAAATAAACGCCAAAAAATGTCACAATTCATTCCAACAATGCAGTACATCGGGTACATAGTTCGTGTAAATGGGTATATTGAAATCGTGCGAGATACATTTACAAGAGCAGCAATTCTCTTTCTACACTCTACTCCGTAGCACAGCACTCTCTATACTTCCTTCCTGGATGATGGCGCCCTACCACTTTTACAACGACCATCGCCGCCACCACGTGCCCCTTTCACTTTTTTTTCTTTTGCTCTATTCTATATCTCTCTCGTGGCATTTACTCTCCTAACGCAAGCATTACAAAACGAACGAGAAATGTGGGTTTCATTCTTTCCGGCCGGTGCCGACAATGAATCTTGCGGAAAGCAAATATAAATTAAAATAGGTCGTCGACAAATATGAAGCGCTTTAATTTTTCTTTTCAATGAAATTCCCTCACCGACACCGTCCTCTGCTTACAAAGAAGGGGATTTTCTTTTGTGCGGTCTTTGTGGCGATCATAATTAATTTTTCACTATCACACCGGTTATTGGGGTAGGTGCGGGACACAAACCGCTCGCCGATAATTTAATTTCACGCCATCGACTAATATAAATGGAGAAATATCGATACGAAGAAAAAGAAAAGACTTCCTTTTGATCAGGTTTACGGTGACTTATTTACGTCAGCTATAGGATAACTTCCGACATCCTCATCAATCTGATATTTATAATAAATGCTATGAGGGTGCGGCTTTTGAACCCTTAAACTAAGAAACATATCTGTGGCAAGCTAGGATACCATAAAGAACAGAGATAATTAACAGTAGTGTGCCTCAATTTACGCGGTACTCTCTAACACAAACTTTAGAGATTATAAATGAAATGGATCAAACAATTTATTATAAGAATGAAGTTGGAAGAATAAGTTTAATGAATCGAACATTAAATTTCGACAAAACATAAATTACTCGCAGTTTATGTTTGAAAATTGGCGCTTCTACAAGCTAGAGCAGCGAAGAGAAGTCTTATGCCTAATATTTGACTGCCTCTAATAACATGGCTAGGGATAGTTGGCGTTGACTTAATTATGAGTGTGATACGACAGAAATCGACCTTCATGAGTCTGGAATTAGACCGGATGAATGTAATAGTTATTTTGTTGCGGTAGCTCAAAATATTATCAAAACCATAAGTTCAAATGTTGATGTGCCTAGTAATGCAACTTGCTTCAGTAGTAATTGTCGTTCTATGTTTTGTGAATCGATATTGCCCGTTGAGGTTGCCAAAACAATTCTTGATATTAAAAATATAAATGTGATTGATATGTATGGCATTTCTGCTAGAGTTTTAAGACTCGGGTTAAAGTATCTTGCTGAACCGCTGACACTTCTATCTAATACGTGTATTGAGATTGGCTTTTTTCCCCCACATTTTTAAGGCATGTCGAGGGGTCCCAATATTTAAGAAAGGCGACAAAACCAATATGGACAATTATCGTCCAATTAATATTAGTCCTATCATCGCAAAAATTTTAGAAATTTTAATTAAAAAAAGGTTTACTAATTTTCTTAAGAGAAATCTAGTCTTTAGTAGCAAGCTAGTTCAAGCTGTGTCTAGGGTTGTCTATGATGGGGTAGAGTTTCTGGAAGAGGGCGCCCACCTGTCAGTTACAATGTGCGATCTTAGTAAAGCTTTCGAGGATATTAATCATGCAGCCCTTCTTGATAAGTTATACCGCTATGGAATACGAGGACATTGAATTAATACGACCTTACTTGACTAACCACACTTAGTATGTCAATGTTGGTAACAAGCTGTCTGCCTCATTGCCAGTCAGTCATGGAGTACCACAGGGTTTCGTTTTGGAACCCCTTTTGTTTACCGTTTATATAAACGATTTAGTTGATTATTTAACGCCGGATGGGTGCATATTGTTTGCGGATGATACCACTAATTTCTTCTGTAATGAACAGGAGCCTATTGACAAATGCGGCACAGTCTATGTGATCTAAGGTTGAGAAATGGTTCTCGGCTAACATGTTGAAGTTAAACCCCGCTAAAACGCAGACCTTGAGTTTTTTAGCTGTTTGTGGGGATAGTTTGGGAGTATCCACTCTTTTGGGTGTCACTTTAGATGACAGATTGTCTTGGTGCCCTCATATTGATAGATTGTGTGGTAAATTGTCTCCTTCTATTTTTGTTTTGATGCGGCTTAGAAATTTGATAGATGGCGGCACGCTTTTATCGGGTTATCATTCACTATTCCACAGTCGTATAAGCTATGCTACAGTTCTCTGAGGAGGATCCTCGCATGCAATGCGTGCCTTCAGATTGCAGAAACGATCCATTCGAATAATTACCGGTGTTGAGTACAGAGACCATTGAAAACCAATTTTCAAATCCCTTACTCCTACTCCCTAGTTTATATATTCACTTTCAGTTGGTCAATATTCATAAAATAAAAAACAACTACCTTCAAATGCATGCATTCATAGATATCAAACTAGAGATGCAAATAGAATAAGAGAGTGGGGTTTTCGTTGTGATACATCTGCAAGGAGTTCCTTGAATATCATACTTTACAACCATTTACCTACTGCTGTTGCTAACTATAGTGTAGAGGTCTTTAAAAAACGCCTAAAAACTTATTTACTTGCTAATTGTTTTTATTCTACTATTAAGTACATGGACACACCTCCACCATCATCATTTTTTATGTAACTGATCCAAACCTTTTTAAATATTAATTTTAATCTGTAGTGTACTGTCTAACTTCTATTAATTTTATATATGTACGTATTTGCCCGATCTCTTGTGTATTTATACTGACGATTGTAAATTCCCTTGGTCATAAAACAATCAGTAGCATTCCTCTGTTTTTGCATTTTCGCTTTCGTCCATTTAGTTTGTACACTTTTTTTCTGTTGAATATTGTTTATAGGTAAGCAGTGAAGAAATCACAGTAAATTTATACAAATGTAACAATATACACTTTTTGGTTAACAAAGGGTTTCACGAATCTGCAAAACAAATTTATTGTTGAGACATATTTTCGTTCGGGAATACGCAATGTTGAAGCAATATGGAATTATTCTTATCCAAATTGCCAGCAACATTTTCAAGAGGAGTTTCCAAATTTGGAATTTACATATGATTGCTTTGTACAGCATGTTCAGCGTGTAATAGAGATTTCGTACAATAGGGAGCGTCTTAAGGGGAAAATCGTACTATTCTTACAGCAGATGTTGTTGCTGATATTGGCCAAAGAAGTGATGTGAGTCCCAAAAAATGATTACTACGCCCATCAGCACAAACAAACTTATCATTTGGTAGTTGTTGAAAAGGTTGCAACAATACTCTTCATTTACATGCATATAAAATAACTGTAACGCATAAACTGTTACCTGCAGATCTTCCTCGTCGTATCCAATATTGGGGGAATGCTTTAAACAAATTTTAAACAATAACGACATCTTGGATACTACCTGCTTCAGCGATGGTTTTAGCTTACCAGATAAGCAAATTCACAGAATATCTAATTTGGTCGGCAAAAAACCATCATGTTTTTGTGGAGATCCCATTACATCCTCATAAGATCGGTGTTAGTAGTCAGGTTATTGAATTTGTTATATTTTTTGCCGAAATCACTACTTTAGTTAAACTTTAATTCCCGCATGATTTTTCATTTATTTGTAATGAAATTTTGCAAAAAGTCTCAACTAGCATCATTTTATCTTATAAGCGTGGAATGTTGTGTGTTTATTATACAGGGTGTCCAAAAATATTATTTGAATATCAGTATCTTCAATTCTGTTTTATGCCATTTTCTTAAATGGAATGCCCTCTATCTAGTAGTATGTATTGATAGGGTATTTAGTTATCTTTAAAATGATACCAATATTTCCACGTTTACCTTTGACTATTTTTTTTAATTACAATTGATGGGTCACAAATAAGAAGATGCGTAATTACTAGGCGTGTTTGGTTTGTTATCATGGTTTCAATGCAGTAGGCGATTGTAAATTCTGACGTTTGCTAAGTAACCATCGAGTTACTACATGCTGGTAAACAATATAGCTGTTTGTGAACCACAATGAAATATTCTCGTCAAGAGTTAGTGAACATCGTCAATATGATCCAAACAGTAGACATCCTGATGAGAGAATCCTGCAGGCACTAAAAGAAAGATTTGATCATACTTAAAGCCAATAGCTTTTAAATGAACAAAATCAACTGGCGATCTGTCTTTCAGTGGTAGAAAATCCAAAAATTAGCCTTAGAGAATTAAGTAAAGATCTATCATTAAAGAATCATCTGTTGGAAGGTGTCTTCAGAACAAGTTCCATCCCTACCATATGCAATTGCATCAAGAACTTACCGCGAATGACTTCTAGAAAAGAATTACTTTTTGTCAATGGCAACAGCAACAAATAGCCGAAAACATTTTTTTTTAATTTGTGCTCTTTAAAGACGAGTGCACATTTCACAGAAATGGTTTTGTGAACATATCAATTTTTATTTTTATGATACGACAAATCCCTACAAAATCTATATTGGTAGTTGTCAACACAAATGGAGCATCAATGTTAGGGCCGGCGTAGTACATGATTGTGTGGTTGGGCCTGATTTCTTTGAAGATAGTGTAACCTGGGAAGTATTCTTAAATTTCCTAAGGGACGATTTTCCACGGTTAACAGAAGATCTTCCTAACTTTGTGAAGCAGCAAATGTAGCTTCAGCACGATGGTGCACAAGTTCACTTCAGCGCAAATATCAGGGAACAATTTCCAGAGAGGTGGATTGGCAGACAAGGTTTGTTATTAAGACCAATTGGCCTCCGTTTGTTTTATTCAATTTTCCTATTCTAGGTCCCATCACAAATAGCAATATTATTTACTAGCGTGTAGTAACTCGATGTATACTTAGCAAACAAATCAACACGCGTAGTAATTACGCATTTTCTGATTTGATACACTTCAATTGCAATAAAAAAAAAATAGTCAAAGGTAAAAGTGGAAATATTGGTATCATTATATTAGGTAAATAAATACCCTATCGATACATACTACTAGATAGAGCGCATTCTATTTAAGAAAATGGCATAAAATAGAATTGAAGATATTGATATTCAAATAATATTTTTGGAGACCCTGTATAGTAAACACACAACATTCCACGCTTATAAGAAAAAATGATGCAAGTTCAGAATTTTTGCAAAATTTCATTAAAAATAAATGAAAAATTATGCGGGGATTAAAGTTTAACTAAAGTAGTAATTTTAAAAAATATATAAAAAATTCAATAACCTGGAAACGTAGCATTTTAAAGCAAAATTATTTTAGGTGTAAACGAAGTATCTTAAAGTACACTCAGTTCAATAGAAATAAGTAGGTCATTTAAAAAAAAGTGATAATAGTGTGGTACGCTTTTTTGGGACAGCCTGTATAAGTCAAATTAATTTTAAAATGTGCTCCTTTTATCCTCATTAACATACTCTCAATCAAAATTTCTATTGATTTAACGATATAGCTACAATCAAAGACCGGAGTCTTAAATGGACATCCTGTATAATCAATAATCAAAAACCTACTCCAACATGTTGTTTAAGCATAGTATGAATCCTATATTGATATCCGAAAAATCTGGTGATCTCTGATTTTTGAATAAATGTCTGCTAGATCAATTTTTTTTAGAAAAAATAGAATATCTACAAACCGCTCAAAGAGTGATTTGCCGCACAAATACATTTAACGAAAACTATAAAACTATACCATTCAAAAGAAAACAATTTTTTCATATAGGATGTTGTAGCATATTCATTATGTTATTTATGCAAAAATAATATTGTACGATAATAGAATATGCATATCCACAAAAACTAATTGTTTGGCTTGGGCGTGTCAGCCAAAAAATTATTGTTATTTGTTTTCAAACGAGTTCTAGATGATAGCAAAGTGTAAGATACTCTTAAATATATTGATAATTATGTTTGATTGGTATAAGGAAATGCAAAAGGAAGATGGTGTTAAATCAGACGAAGAATCCTAAAATGATATCATACACAGAAACCTTCTATTGAAGATAGCAAAGGTCGATACTGTAGCATCAAAGATGAATAGTACAATTGAGTACAATTTAAATTGTGGAAGTTTTCAATATAAGCTTATACGGTGAATGTCATACACATACATACATAACTGGCCAATAGGAGTGATTAGTTTTAGGTAATCAACAGTAGCATAGAAAATACATGAGGAATATGCTTGAATTACTAATACAGTGGTCAGCAAGCATAAATGACAAAATTTCATATTAACAAAATATCACTTAGCTGTAAACGAAAGTGCCTTTTTCTATTTTTTTGCATTTTTTTTATCTTATCTTATTTTCCTGATAGTTTTTCCACTTTTTTAGGTCAATTATAACACTCCAATTCGAACAAAGATCAAATTTATTCCAAAACCTATATAATCTGGTTTTCGTTACAACTTCGTCAGTGGAATAAAATTGACATTTATTTCGTGTCAAATTATAAATAAATAACTAGCCATGCCTATCAACAAAATTATCTACAGACAAACAAATTCAGTGATATATAGGATTATGTTGACAATTTAGCGGACAATTTAAGATATTTTGAAGTGTAAATTTATAATCATAATAATAATGCTCCTTATATCAATGTATTTTTTGTCAAGCTCTAACAATTCTGTTCAAGGGCTAGGGAAAACATGGCAAAACACCTAGTCAAGAGCTTAATTTTGTAAAATTCAGGCGTGATTAGGTGATTAAATTATTATAAATAATACTTAAATTTTCTATATCTGTTCTAAACTTGACCGCGTTTTTTTCTTTTTTAATGTATATCATTTCATATATTAATCTTTTTTTATAACTATTTTCTTTTTTTAAAATCCTAACATTTTCAAAATCAAAGTTATGTCGTAATTCTTTAGAATACTTAGACAAAGCAGTTTCCGCGGTTATGTTATCCGTTACAGTGTATTGAAAAACTATCAGGAAAATAAGATAAGTTAAAAAGGTAGTAAAAATACATATACTATTTTTTTATCGGGAAAACGTGTTTAATTCCCAGAAACTATCCTTTATGCATATTAACTTCGATGTAAAGTACTAGTCAAAGCAAATCATTAATTAGACGACTTTTTTCAACGATTTTATCTAAATTCAACTATTAAAACCTTGAAAACCACAAAATATTAGATTCGTTAGTTCCAGCAGTTTACACGGACAATGGTGTGGTGAATACATGAAGACTTTTATATCAATTTTTTTCCTGTGTAACTAGAAAACTAAAACTGAAATAAAGACCAATATTTTAGCAAGATCTTACAAACTCCAGAACATTACATGCAACTGAATAGTAAGCAAGACTTCTGAAGATGTAAAGAAAAATAAACTTCTCTTTTTACAGCTATTGTTACTTTTAAATATATTGTTACGGCCACACAACCACCAACAAACGAACTTAATTCGTGCGATCATTAATAACTACTTTTACTGGAAGAAAACTTTCTTTGTCCTCCCGCTGTTTAATCCTTACCAAAATGAAAAATTAATGAAATTCAGTTAGGAAACTGTAGAATATTTTTGTCTTATGCTATATTCTCCTGACATTATTACACAACGGCTTAATATTCAACATTTTATTTTTCCGTACCAATTGTTAAATTAATTCAACTCAGAATGCTGGTTGGCGATTCTGCGAAGCTGCAACAGCATAATTTTAACCCCTGCTTTAACCGTGAAAAGATTAATTGAATTACTTTTCACCTTAACGATGTACCATAACTGTCCGCGAGAGCGAAGGAGAAATACGCACGTAAGACTTGAACTTGGAAATTCGCCAAGTAAATCTTGTAAAATTAACATTTTAATTTCGCAGAATTAAAATTAAATTAGTATTTATTATGTTTCTTAGTACGTCTTAGTCTTAGAGGTATCTTAATATAATAAAGTTTTTCATGTATCCTTCTGTTATATGCGGTTGAAATTATGAGGAATAACTGCTCCATTGTCTAGTTTTTTGGGACGTAGTAATTGTAATTAAAATTTTCAAAAGCACGTTTGCTTTTAATTCAAGGGGAAACATTTTGACATAGGAATTACATTTTTGACATTTACGACGGCGCCCCCACGAGTACACCCTCACAAATTTTAAATGGACCGAACCATCGTGCCAATCCTAAAATGAAATCTTGTTTTATTACGAATATGGTGATGTATCACTTGTTCACTTTGTATCAAAATGATAATTTTCATACTGCACAATTTTACATTCTGTTGCATGTGGAAAACGTAAATACAAAATAAAGGAAGTTGTTGAGTTGCTTTTCACAACTGTCACATTAGTTGCTGTCATGGATTACGTAAAACTGGTGTACTCTATTGCTGAGAGGTGGGAAGTTATTTACATTTATGATGCTGAGTAATACGCTCGTGCCACGGCAGGCATTTGTAGTCAAAGAGGGCCAGAAGAGCATACGGATCATAAATACGTTCGCGAACGTAAAAACATTTGAAACGACTGGATCAGCAGTAAACAAAAAAACGCGTGCAAATATGATAGTAATTGGAAATTTTACTATAGAGCCAACTAGTTCTTGACGTCAAGTTGTAGCATCCTCTGGACTTTCTTACTAGTGGGTACGCAAAGTTACAAAGATATATAAATTCCATCCTTTCTGTCTGTAAGTAAGAATGTGTACGAGTTAATGAATGAAAAAATTTAATTTTATTCATTTTTAAGTGCATGAATTTGTTGTACTGTGTGAGAACAAAAATGCTGTACATTTAATAATGAGTCCAATCACCACCGCCATCGACAATTGCCTGACATCTCCGAGGCATACTTTCCACAAGGTTAATCGCGTATTCCTTCGGTAAAGACCTCCAAATGAGACGAATTTGTCGTGCCAGCTGCTTCAAAGTAAACATTCTTGTTTCCCGAAGCTTGTTCTTGAGATATGTCCACACATTCCCTATAGGATTGGCATCTGGCGACTGCGATGGCCAATCAAGTGTCACAATGCCAAACTTCCTTTTCCACGCGGTGCAGAGCTTGCTCCGGTGTTTTGGATCGTTGTCATCTTGTACGATCCAGTCCTCGTTTTTCTTTGTGAACCATCGTTCAGCAGTCGCAACAGGTGCTTCTTGTAAATTTCAAGCATTTTTAAAGCATTTGAATTCTCAGTAAACAAATGTAATGCTACGAAACCGTGTTTTGAAAAGCAGCCCCAAAGATGAACCTTTACAGGGTGTTTAACAGTCCGTTGGATCAGCCTATTGGAAGAGGTTGTCCAGGAACGTCGGATGGTAGTATATCCCCAAACAGAAGCTTCATCCGTAAAAATTACGTTGCTTCATCTCGATCCAAATTCTCTTTCGCCCAAGCGAGTCTTTTCACGACATGTTGTTCGCGCAACAATGGTTTCTTCATTGTGCTTAAATATTTGACATTATGCGCAAGAAGATGTGTTCAAATTGTGGTATGAGATACTTCTATATCCTTCTAATTTGCTGCTCCTTGTCGCAATATTAAAGTCGGGTTCCGCCGTCGGTCGCTTTGCCTTTCAAACCACATTCTGGCAAGTCATCCACATTTTTCACCTTCTTATATTGCCGAACCCACTTAGCCACGAACGATTTTGATTTTTGCATGTATTTGGCAGCTGTTCCGTACGACATTTTTGGTCCCTTTGGATGGAAACAAAGGAACACAGCCTCGTAGCGCGATGTGTATGTAGCACTCATGGTGGTTTCCGTGTTTCCCAGGCAACAGTTCGATGTCACTTGAATCTTTTATGACAAAGCATTCACGACGAAGGTTCCATCTATCGGCTCACAAAGAAACTAGGACAATGCCAATTGTAATTTGTGTTGTACACATTCTTACTTTACAGACTAAAATGCGAATAGTGCAAGAAGTTAGTAAGGGCAATTGCGACCGCCGACTAGAGCTTTGCGAAACTATGACCCAAATGATTATTGCAAATACAGATTTGGTAAAAAGTATTTGCTCTAGCGATAAATTTATATATTATAAGGGAGGAACATACCCAGAAACCTCAGAAAACTAATGTTTGGACAGGAATACTAGGTGATTTAATTGTGCACTAACTGAAGATGTTAGTTTGAATATGTGAGAGAAGCTTAATGCGGAAGGAACCCACATTCTTGATGAACACCAACTGTTCTTCCAGCAGGACGGTGCTCTCCCGCATTATGCTGCAACTGTAACATAACTGGCTTAATCAAAGATCAAATATTCACTGGATCTCTTGGTGCCGAAGTAGAACTCTAGATCACTATCACCCACAGGACACCAAACACTTGGATA
>SMLS01063762.1:0-13361 GCA_004785975.1 Popillia japonica
TTTTACAGTTTCTTTGTTGTTTGTTCTTCTATTTTCTTCAGCATTATTTTAGCCATTTTTAGATATTACATGACTTTTTGGTTTTGCTCATTTTCTACTTACAGTTATTCAGTTTTGTCAACTCTTTATCTACACAGAAAGCAAAGAGCCAAATTTGCTTTTCTTTGCTTTTGCAGTTTACATTATTGGACATTTATAAACAGGATTTTGGAGATTTATAAACATTTTCTAACTTTTTAATGCATTTTTGAAATCAGCTTCAGTCCTGTTTTATGCTTTGTCTTGTTTCTTGGTTGTCGTTTGTGTATTTCATGTTTTCAATAGACGTTTTGGAGATTTTGGGTTTTTTGAGAGTTTAAGACGTTTTCTACATGTTTTTTGTCTTTGTTTCGTTCGTTCGTTCGTTTTGGTCATGCCCTATAGCTGCTCATTCTTTTAATTTTGTTCGAAGTTTCTGATTTTCATTTCGTTCTTTTCTTTTGTTTCCTTCCCGGTTTTAATTTACATTTCCGAACACTTTCACGGTTTATGAGATTTTATGACATATTCGTCTTTAGTTGGCATTGAGCGGTCAGCAGACATACTATCATTGTGACAGTCTTCTTGTCTTTACCCAGCAGTTCTCTAGTAAATTCTGGCTCCTGTTCCTTTAGGGATTCTCTCGCCTCTCTTTGTCATACTGATCTTTGCCACTATTCTCTGGATTTATTGTGAATCCATTCGTTGATAGACTTGGATTACGATGAGTCAGCCTCATCGAATGACCTCGATGTACCTTATCTGGTCGGATCATCTGCTGCCTCATTTCTTTGCTCGCTTTTATCGCTGGAAACCCAGGCCAAATGCAATTCCCTTTACCAGCCCTTCCCCATTTAAGGGGCTACCGTCTCAAACCAGCTTAGAGTCAACACATCGCTTTAATGAACACCTTGCATAAATTTTTTCAATTTTTAGAAATCTTGGTGCTTTTTGGACATTTTCAAAGTCTCAATACATTTTTTCACATCTTCATCGTCCCTGTATTCATACTTTATTTTGTTTGTTGCGTTTGCTTCGTTTTCCTTTCTCACACTTTCGTTTCCTTCATTATCTTATTTTGGGAATTCTTAATTTTCATTCCATTCTCTTCGATCTATTGAAAATTCCAGAATTTGCTTCTTAGTTTCATACTTCATAATTTTGTTCATTTCTGCTGAAGATCTTCGTCTTCGCTTGCCTCATTTCCTCCCCAAGTTCGCAGCATTCTGCATTCCTTCTAATCTCCATCTGTATTCTTTGTTTCGTTTGTTTTACTCTCTTTGTTTGGTATCCTACTTTCATTTTCTCGTGTCCTTAATTTTCTTCATTTTGGAATTCTTAAATTGGGCATTTCCATTATCCTCACTTCCTTTAAAGTTTCTCATTTAGCAATTCTGCATCTTCTTCGTTTCCTTCTCTATTTTTTTCTTGTTTTTATGTCTTTCCGAATTATTTTTGTCTTTCAGTTTTTCGTAGTGCTATCATTTTCTCCTTGTTCAGGTATGTTTATCATTTTCATGCTTTAAGTACATATTCGTGGTCGTAATTTTCATTCAGAATTCATTTGCTTGGTTCGCGATTTTCATCATTTTTATTTTGTTCTAATTTTGCAATAGTTTACAAAGTTCTTCCTCTTTAGTTAGGTGATTGACACCATTTCTTCCATCTCCTTCCGAATTATTTATTTCGCTGATTCGTAGTTCTTTATTTCTTTCATTTCATTTGATGGTTATGGTTTTCTTCTTTTATGGCTTCCGATTGGTGGGCTTTCAAAAGGCTGGTATCATCAATCATTCTAACTAACCTCAAAACCCAGAAGGACGTTTTATACCCGCAAAATTACAGTCTAATTTCTTTAACCTACATCTCTGTTAAAGCCACAAAGTGCTCTAATATCATTGTCCCAAAATTTCACACTACCATGGAGTCTTTTAATCATGCATGTACATATCTTGATTAGCCACCAATCCTTTGCCACCACATTCACAAGGATTGTCCAAAAATTGAACAACGCCAAGACTAACTGGTCTCTGTCTTTTGCTGTTGCAGTGGTTATATTTTTCTATTGTGTTAGTTGAGATTTGTTCCATTTAGCCTCAGCGTATTTGCATCGTGTAAAATCACCATTTGATACAAAGTTCGCGAAATAGAGCAAATAAACGCACAGTTCTCATTACGTTTAACGTTCAAACTACACACGACTTCCAACTCTTATGAACTGCATACATCAACATTCTATACAAAGAAATAGCCGAGATTATATTAAAATGGCTTCATTACGGAAGGAGGTTCTAATTTATCGCGAAAATATCACGAAACGTAGAGGAGAAATTATGGGAAACACTAAGCGCAGTTTTTCTCATTAACCTCAATATAGTTTCCACGGCATCCCGGTGTAATAGTTTCAGCTTAGCGCAACCGTTTAACAATAAGGAAACTTATCATAAAAGTTTACCGATGCGGGATATTCACACCTAACATGAGAGCATAACGTTTTCTAGATACACTTTGGTTGAATTCAAGTTAGTTTATCTTTATTATTAAGTTTAGGAGAGAGTTTACGGACGAGTTTTGCTAGAAATAAAGAACGCAGATAATATTAAGCTTTGGGATAATTCAATTTTACGATCGTAAATTAATTTTATCTCTATAAAAAGGTGAAACGGGCTTAATTAAGGTGCTGTTAACTTATTTCGGGTGTCACGATTATTAAACATTCATTATACGGATTTGGATTATCATAATATTCAGTTGGATATTTAAGTGTAAACACCAAATTAGATGGCGAGCGGTAGAGATAGTAGTTTTTAATGTTTACTATCGATTGCCTATGATTGCTTTGCTATGAGTGCAAACGAGCACTAATGACCAAACGAAGAACAATTGGGGATTAAAATCAGTACCTGTACACTGCTGTGGGGCAAGACCTATGCTAACCTAGGACTGCCTGATTTGGTGGACTTAATTGACGTAGAAGCAAGCAATTACAAAACTTGCAAAGGTAGAGAGGTTAACTTGCCTGGTGCCACAAAAAGCACACAAACATCTACTATGGAGACTATGCTAAACCTGCCCCGGGATATTTGCATAAACGGTAGGGGGAGGGGGGAAGGTGAGGGGAGGGGGGGAGACAAGAACAGAAGTACATAGACTGAGATGTGGTGGAAACTGGTAAACCTAGAATACTTAGGGGAATGTCAGAATAACCACTGAGATTACAAGCCCTATCTTTGATATGGACTGTGACACAATGACTCCCAGGCTCTTCTTGGACAAACCCTTCAAGGTTGCTTTAGATTGGAATAAGCGGAGAGTAAAATAGAAACATGGAATCTGAACCCAGATCTGGTACGCAGACAGGTATATGTATATGGTGAAACCTTGAATCATCAAAAAAATACTAGCCATAGACATATATGTACCCGAACGGCGTCCTTTTGGCTTTTTAGTTAGAAAAGGCTTCGATTTCAGAGGAACAAATTGAAAAGTAGTGGCAAGAATTTGCGGGTCTAATTTCTGAAGATGAAGACTATTCAGAAGACGACGAGATATCTGACAATGAAGATCGTGTGTCTGTGCAGTTGCAGGAGAAAGCTGTCATTTCCAATAGTGATGCGAAAATACTGACAACGAGGATGTTCTGCTAGCCCAATTACGAACAAATGTGCTAAGAGATAAGAATGGACATGTTTGATCTTCTGTTCCACCACCTTCCAGTCGAACACCACGAAGAAACATTGTGGCGATTCGCCGGCTGGCGAGAGGTGATGCTGAAAGTATTGGAAATGAAAATAATGCTTTCTCAATTTTATTTAGCAAACCAATCATTGATTTAATTGTGTTGTATACCAATCGAGAAATTGAACAATTAAACGAAAGGTGAAGTGGACACATTAGGTATACCATGGTACTATGAGCACAGACCCACGACGTGGACACGCTGTATAAGGGCCCCCAGAGAGGCGGCCACCGCAGATAGTTTTGAGGTGGATTTAGGCGATTGTTAGGTTATTTTGTGGTGGTTTTAGATAGTTTTGAGGTGGTTTTAGGTGATTCTGAAGTGGTTTTAGGTTATTTTGTGGAGGTTTTAGATGGTTTTAAGGCGGTTTTGGGTGTTTTTGGGGCGGTTTTTCTCTTCGCGCTGTATCGAGGACTAGGGAGCGATCTCCCTGGGGGCCAGAGGGCTGCGCTCTATGGGGGCCCTTATACAGCGTGTTCACTTCGAGGACATGGTATACTTAGTGAACGCTTTCGACAAAATGATCCATACAGTTCGGCTGGAGGTACAAGACGTTGGCCTCTTCCTCACTTCTATGATTGATCAAGCTAGCATAAATTCTATGGTGCCTTAGGTTGACGCTAAACGGCCAAACACCATAACCAATAAATTCCGAGGTAATTATTTAAAAGAATTGGCTTAAAATTACTGGAACTACATATGAAGCGTCGTTTTACTATAAAGATGCTGCTTAAGTCAAATCAAAATACATATTTGCCTAGATTTTCGCGGCTTAAAGTTTGTGGCCAGGTGTATAATATATTTATAGTTTATAATCTCCATACACATGTGAGTATTCTAGAAAGAGAACGAGAATAACGATAATAATAGCAGGAACTCGTACATTATATACATACATAACTACATACAGACACACATACAGGAAAAAATAAACGCATGTGAAAGAAAAGTGGATAAGATACCCACTGTAAGCAATAAATCAAACGTAGTCTTCGTTCCCGGCATAAGAAATATGTTATTGTTAAGTAAACAATAATCAGAAAAAATTATAGGTTTTGATATTATAATTGAATTATAAACCTTGGTGTTATTTATTAGGTTTTTATTCATTTGTTAAAATATTCCGCCCACATAGAGTTTTTTTTTTAGTTCGTGATGTGGACGTAGAAACAGGTTTGTATTTTGTTCCATAGCATGGGTGTATGATGTTAGATTGGATGAATGCTGGTTTTATTCAGTATTTGAAGAATATACGCGGCTATACTTTAAGTGTGTAAGACTAATGTTAGAATACAAGAATTTGAACGTATCCCTCTAAATATTTAATTCCAAATCAACAAAAAAATGTGGTACTAACTCTTAATAACTTCAAAAGCTAAAATTATATAAGCAATAAGCTTTTAAGAGTTTCCAGCCTGTTGGGTCCTTTAGCCTTTTTGTCCGCTATGTTGTGCTCCTCAAGCCCAAAAGTGTTTAGATCGAGGTGGGGTCCCCAATAGTGGCATATCTTGGCTGACGTTTGGTTATCTTCTTCCTATATTTCCAACTCTGGACCTCAAAGCCAAAAAGTATTAAGTTCACTTTTTTCGTTTTTTGCGGTTTTGATTGTTCATTTAATATTTTTTTCCACCCTTTCCAATAGCGACGCGTATTAAGTCCAGTTTCTTCTCGTTTACGAGATAGGTGTACATTATGGATATTAAGTCCCTATTAAATAGAACTAAACAGTATTAAAGGTTTTCGATACTGTTTAGCTCTGAAAGATATCTCATATTTAGGTATTAATTGAGGTTAGGTGACTGGACATAATACTGTTTTGTTTTGGTGTACCATACATCAGTTGCCATAACCTTAAGTTACAATTTTGTTCGTGAAGTTATTAGGAACTAATAATTTCATTGTTTTGAGATGACATCAAGAGGTCAAAAAATATTACAAATGGCACTAACACAAGCCAAGTGCAACGACATATTTGAAAAACCTGCTATAACCTCGAACGGTAGGTAATTAAAAAATTACATGAGTTTATCAAAACAAGCTTTGTTATTGTTTTACTTCTAGCTTTTAGATCACGCAAGATAATATTATAGAAGATGCTGAGATCGCCATGGAAATATATCCAACCTATAATATCATACACGGTATCCCTCACGAAAATTTGCAAATTCTTGCAACCGGATGTGGCAATGCTACAGGTAATGTTATTTCTTTGAATAACGATGTGCACAACACTATCGTTGTAAGTAAAAATGGGTCTTTTTCCAGTACCAAAGAAATTCTCAGAGACAATACAGACGAGTATCAGCTACCAGAAAGCCCATCAAAGCATTTTACTGAAGGCAGTGGAAATTAAGATGAATTCAAGGAAACTTTTAAAATTTATATTTTACAAAATATAATTATTAAAAGTAATGACAATGGATCTCACTACCAAGCAGATGAAGTAGACACAAATAATTTAGAACATAAAGAAGACTGTACTGAATCTGAGGTCCCACCTTATCTACCAGAGGAAAGTAGTGATACAAAGGAACTGGAACAAGAACAAGAGGAAGAATCTGTAGAAATCCGAGAAACTAAAGGAAAGAAAAGAAAAAGAAATTCTAGTAATTGGAAGAAAAAGCATTAGAAAATAAAGGAGAGCTGCTGGTGAAGAATATCTGTTAACCACCAATAAGCTTATTCCCAAAAATGAAATGAAAGCACCTTGTGATGAACGTAAAAAGCAGTGCAAACAGAACATATCAGTTGAGAGTCTTGCACTAATTCACTCATAATTTTGGAACGGTAGCATCGAACTTGACCAAAAACGACAATTTATAAATAGCTGCATCGAAGAACTTCCAGTTGAGCGTGTACGTGCTAAAACGGGATCTCGTGCCAGTAAAAGGATAACGTCGTTGAAGTATTATTTTAGTGTAAATGGCAAGAAGTTTAGTGTGTGTCGTACTTATTTTCTTAATACCTTCAATATATTATATCCCAAACATCTGTAACTAATGCATTATCGAAAAGACAACTTAGTGGTATCGTAATATCTGATGAAAGCGGTAAACACCTTTAAACAACATTGCAAAAATAGAAAGACAAAAGAAGACTTCCCCCCAATGTTCAATAATAACTCAATAGGATTGGCAACAGCTTTTCAGACTTTGTAGCAATAAAATTGAAGTAACGGAAATGGAAACCATGGAGAATTTTACACTTTTGTCTGAAGAATGGGTTTAAAGGGTACCATTGTTCAAAATCTTCAAATTGCTCTCCTGTCAAATTTTTTAAATGTGACTTAATACTGTTTGACTCTGAGGTCCAGAACTGTATTCAAAATCGTCTGCTAAACAACTAAACTGCCTCAAAAACTAGTAAAAATGCTTTAAAGAGCGGCTAAGTTGTTTCTAACGTTTCTAACTAAATACATACAAACCATCTAAACTTCTTTAAAAACCAGTTTCCGAAGAGTTAAGTTGCTTTAAACAATAACTAAACTGTTTTGGAAACTGGCTAGATTCGAGGTGATTAGCTTAAGAACTTTGAGGCTCTGATGGCAGGTTAACTAGTTTTTTAAGTAGGCTAACTAGTTTTTAACCTTACCTCGATCAAAGCTTGTTTCAAACTCTGTTTAGCTAACTGTTCGGTAGTACTCCCCCGATGTCGTGCTTCCGACCGTTGGCGCTAGAAGGCGTGAGGTTTTATACAGCACATTCAGTGGCGTATTATGGACGTAAAGATCGAGAATGAAGTACTGTGAAATCTCGTCACTGATGAGATTTTTTGGTTAAAATCGGAATCACATGATACAATAATGTAGTTTCATTATACTTTCGTTAGCAGATTGATCTCAAAAATAGACCATGAGCGCCTATTCTAGGAATTTTTTGTGTTTATTATTTTAGCATCCCTCGAAGTTATTTTGTCTTTAAAGCAGCTGAGTTTGTTGAAAGGCTTTTAAAAGCTGTTTAGATGGTTTGGAAAACACTTTAGCCTAGGAAGTTAAGAGCTGTTTTTTTGCTGATCTTAAAACTGATTTTTCAAGCAGCCGACTTTCAAAGCACCTTATCTGGCTGGAAGCTAATTGTAAAAATAACTTGGATGGTTAGCAGCTAAATCATGATTCCACTGTCTTCTACTTTGAAATTTTGTCAAAATTCTTGCAAAATCCCAAGGAAAAATTTATTCGAATGGGGGTTGGTTTAAAAGCTGAAAAGTGGACGGTTAAATTAATCTTTTGCAGTGGATGGTGTCATCTAGGCCGATGTGAGTCCAAAGAAATTGACACCAATGATATGTATTTAAGCTTCAAAATTCTTGCACCTCCAATATATGGTGCTCACAGTGCTTGACCACTCTATGATTTCAGTAGATTATGATGCAAAAAATTGAATAGAAACAGTTCAGGTCTTAAATTAATTGTTTTTATTTATTTGGAGAAATAAAATTGCTCTGGTCTTCGACTAATAATGCTTCGTCAATATTTCTCCTTTTAATAAATGTTGCATGTCTTTAGTTCCCATTTCGAGATATAAGGATGATCCTTCAGAAAAGGTTGACAGGCCTTCTTTACCATCAATTAGACTTCAGTCTTGTGGAATGGTGGAAGCTTCCCAAAACGAATATCTTTGCAGAAGATTCTTTAAATTTTCCAAAGATATTACCAACATAGTTGATAGGAAATGCTATATCAAATCGGTAAAGAACTATGATGTCAGATCGATCACGTAATCGCAGCTACTGTAGGTTCTCGATATATTTTTTTTACTGAACTAATTTTACTCCAATACTAACCAACACTAAAAAATAAAATTAATCAAATTATATACAGTGTGGTCATAAAGTTTGGAACCAAGCTTATAACCGCATTATTTTACATTTTTAGGAAAAATGCTCGGACAGGTCAATTTTCTTTTTTAAAACGCCATCTTTTGACATACAATTTTTTTCTATGACGTCATTGGTTTTGAGAGTGATGACGTTATCAACCCTTTTTTTAAATGGCAACCATATTATTTTTTTATCGTTTTTGGTAGATCTCTATATCCTCCAAATAGTGACATAAAACAATTGGTATGTTGCATCACAATTTTTTTTTTAATCAATATAAATTTAGAAAAAAATAAGAAAATTTTATTTTTGTACAAAATTAAAATTAAATTAAAAAAAATACATCTGAACTTAAATTTATTGCAACAGTTAACGTAAATTTTCAAAATGGACCCCACCAACCAACTGACACTGTCCCAGCCGAGTGTAAACATTTCGTATACTCGCCTCAATTATGTCTGGGGATATTTGTGTAATTACTACGCGAATTCGCTGTTTTAAATCCTCTAAATTGTTCGGTTTGTTAAAATACACTTTCGATTTCAAATAACCCCACAAAAAAAAGTGTAACGGAGTCAGGTCAGGAGAACGAGGTGGCCATTCTATTGCGGCTCTCCGTCCAACCCATTTATTAGGAAACATTTCGTTAAGATAGTGGCGAACCTCTACACCATAATGAGGAGGTGCCCCATCTTGTTGAAACCAAATATTTGGATGGGGTACATCCCCATCTTCGTGATTTGGGAAAATAACAGCGAGTGCTGGAACCAGTTCAAATCTTAAAAATTCTAAATATTGCACAGCAGTCAAATTTCCTTCAAAAAAATATGGTCCTAAAATGCGTCGTCCAATCATTCCAACCCATACGTTAACTTTTCCTCTGCGCTGAGTATGACACGCTTGAGTCCAATGCAGATTGGTCTGCGACCAATATCTGCAATTATGGCGGTGAACAGATCCATTTAGGCAGAACGTAGCTTCATCAGAGAAGACGATGTTTTCCAAGAAATTTGCATATTGGTCACAACGTAACATTACGTCATCACAGAACTGCAGTCGACGGTCTTCGTCATCCTCATGTAATTCATGTACAAGTTGAACTTTGTAAGGATGATAGTGTTCTTTTTTAAATAAGTTGACGACAAATGAGTGAGCCACCTGATTGGCTAACGCAAGTTGTCTGGTGGAAACATGATGCCTTTCTTCTGCTTCTAGAAGCACATTTAATTTTACATCTTCTCCTATATGAGGTCTACCTTGCCGTGGTCGATCTTTACGGATCCAGTTTCGGTAAACTTTCCAACTAGTTTTGTCACCGTAGACCTGGCAATTGGATGTCTATCAGGATGTTCATTGTTAAACAATTCGCATGCTTCTGCATGTGTTCTTTGTCTGTTCCCATACCCAACCATAATTAAAATTTCGATTCTTTCTCGCTCAGATAAATGTGCCATTTTTTATATTAGCGAAAATGAACAATTTTTACGTTTTTATGTCTAACAAATTTAACGTCAAAAATAGAAGTAAATATGTCATTCAACAATGTTGTCGCCATAGAAACAAGTTCAAAATATATTATTGTTGTACATAATTTGTATAAAAAGAAGAAAGAATGTCATAAAGAAATATCTTGCAAAAAAGTGCGTGTTTTTGTTTTTGTAAATTTTTTGCATAGTAACATGAGTACATGTGCTTTTTACGATCCGCTTTGTTCAAGAAGAATATTTAAGTCCTCACACAAGACAGAAGTGTGAAAAAAACTTTGACTTTTTTTTGTGGGGTTATTTGAAATCGAAACTGTATTTTAACAAACCGAACAATTTAGAAGATTTAAAACAACGAATTCGCGTCGAAATTACACAAATATCCCCAGACATAATTGAGGCGAATATACGAAGTGTTTACACTCGGCTGGGACAGTGTCAGCTGGGGGTCAGGTGGGGTCCATTTTGAAAATTTACGTTAACTGTAACAATAAATTTAAGTTCAGATGTATTTTTTTTTATTTAATTTTAATTTTGTACGAAAATAAAATTTTCTTATTTTTTTCTAAATTTATATTATTTAAAAAAAATTGTCATGCAACATACCAATTGTTTTATATCACTATTTGGAGGATATAGAGATCTACGAAAAACGATAAAACAATAATATGGTTGCCATTTAAAAATAGGGTTGATAACGTCATCACTCTAACAACCAATGACGTCATAGAAAAAAATTGTATGTCAAAAGATGGCGTTTTAAAAAAGAAAATTTACCTGTCCGAGCGTTTTTCCTAAAAATGTAAAATAATGGGGTTATAAGCTTGGTTCCAAATTTTATGACCACACTGTACATATATAGCAATCTTACATAGTCGCTCCCATAAATATACGTTCCCTATTCGACCTAATCAAAACTTTTTCTGTATTCTTTTGTGAGAATTTGCATTCGAGAATGAATTGCCTTGATCAACATTTCTTACCTCCCCTGTAGTCGTAGACAGTTTCCGGAGAATTATACCAAAAAAGCAAATATTACCAATAGATAGCCATCTTAAGTGGTATCTTTTATGCAACTTACACAGCTCCCATTATCATAATAACACATCGCCTGCGGCCGTGAACGATGCATAAATGACGGCGGACAAGGTTGGTGTTTTTGACATCTCACTCGTTGACGTATGTTACATACATACGGATAACAGCGTTGTAGACATTTTAATAATAGTGGCGCAAGATTTTTTGTATTAATTTGTCAGATTCTCCAAAGAGAAAGAGAGAGCGAGAGAGAGGGAGAGAGAGAGAGCGTTTTGTTTTTAATTAAAAATAAATTATAACCCAGCTTATATGTCCTCTCTGTCGTTGTGAGCTCCCAATCGCAACATACTTGTCTAGTTTATAAAATTTGTTTGCGTTTGTAGTAAAGTTTCTATTTCTTCGGTAGGGATAAGGGTGGTGGCACTGCGAGCGTTAAAGGAGAACTATAAATGTCAACCCTTTCTGTAGTCGATTCGAGTTAGTTCTGGTATTTCGGCTGGACATTTCAAAGGGCATTGTTAGGAATTAATAAATTTCGGTACCCTCCCTCTAACTGGATTGTTAATAATTAGGTTGCGAGATTTTGGGCTGTCAACGTAAATTGTAATTAGTGTAGGACGAAATAATTTACTAGTCAAGGAAAGAAAAATATAAATCATTAATTTAGATTAATTTATTTACAAGAATTAATTTGTATACGTTATCTAAAAAATTCCAAAAATAATTGTTAATAACCCGATGACCTCTAAACGACTAAAATTTAAAGAAAAAAAATGATTAATTCGTATTGAGCAATTGGATGCACTTTATTATGCATGAAATATTGCTGGCCGAACGAACAATTTGCTACTTATTAAAAAAACTTAGATAAGGCGCATCAGGATTGGTGTCACAAACAATAAGTTCATTGACTGATCTATAGATTGTTTAGTGCCTCCTGATTACGTACAAAAACAAACGTTTGCATTTTATTATCCTGTTTTATCATGTATTCTGTGTAGTAGTTAAAGTTAACGATAAAATGTCTAGTTCTGGCTGCATCCTATGCATTTAAGTATGTATAGTAGGAGGCAAATTATAATATACTGACTTCATTTATATTCGATTATATTAATTTTTTTCATATGCATAAATTACTAAAAATTAAATCGATTTTTTCATAGAGAGAAATTGAGAAATTCAGTATGTTACTCCCTGCCACCACCTTCCTCTCCCCCCTCCTCAACCGCCACTATTTATTAATTATATTATTATTTTTGTTAAATACGAATAAGTATGTATGTATATCACTTTTGCTTAGATGGTAGTTGTTGTATTAGTAAATTAAAAAAATATTGATGTTTCAAAATGTTACTACACCCCTTCGAAAGGGGGTTTCGGGAACGAAGTTACTCTTAATCTTTTTAAACTCTAAATCTTATTATTATTATTATTATTACTATTTCTCTTTTTAATTATCAAAAGTGGGTGGCTTTAACCGAGAAAATGGTGGCCTGTTATAAAATCAAAAAATTCCTCCTTTTGGGGGGCACAAACAAGTACCACGGCCAAATTTCAATGAAACGTGATAGACTGAAGAAAACCGCTTAAATATATTTAAATTAAATTTTCAATATTTTTTAGTAATTTTTTGAGATTTTAGAACATTATCCTCTTTTTAGGGCATTTATGGGAAATTTCGACTCATTCTGGTATTTTAACTATTTTTTGGCGTTTTGAAATATTTCTATTTTTTCATAGTTTCAAAACTGAGACTTTCTCGGGAAAGTGGGACATTTTTAAGAATTTTCGAATTTTCATTTCCTTGATTTTACTATATTTCACACATTTCAAATATTTTGGAGACATTTTCGACAGAATATCCATATTTTGGGAGATTTTACACAGTCTAATACTTACTACATTTTGAGATATTTCAGATATTTTCTACAATTTTTCGCATTGCTGACATGTTGAGACATTCTAGAAGATTATTAACATATTGGAATATTTATGACTTTTTGTGACATTTCTATTTTTGCCCTTATGCTACATTTTTAAGAATTTCCCAATTTTTGGAACATTTCCTTGATTTTTTGATATTTCACACATTTCCAATATTTTGGACACATTTTAGACAGAATATCAATATTTTGGAAGATTTTGCACAGTCTAATACTTCATAATATTTTCAACAATTTGGGGTATTTTAGATATTTTGTACAATTTTTAGCATTGCTGACATGTTGAGACATTCTAGAAGATTCTCAACATATTGAAATATT
>SMLS01063763.1:0-14705 GCA_004785975.1 Popillia japonica
AAGTCGTTACAATTTTTAGTATTTACCACTAGTAATTCAAATCAAGTAGCAACCTTTACGACAAAAGGTACGTGTGTTATTTCGCTTCTTTTTGATACGCTTTAAAGAATAGATTAAGTAAAAATACGTTTGCTACAATAGTGTTGCCATATCTTTTATCAATGTATTTAAAAATGTAGTGAATTACAGAAAAATTGTATGTTTTATACTTAGTCTCACGGCTAATTGTTAATTAGAAGTGTGCACTATGACATTCCAAGAGAAAGTTAGTAGATTGTTTACGTTGTGTTTTATCCAGCTCTTTCAAAATCGCTCCTTGCTTCGCCTTAGCCTGTAAATATCATCGACAGCAGAACCTTACTTACACCGCTTGTGACATAAACAGCTATTTATGAAATTTGTGGTGGTCCCGAGAAGAATCGATGTAGCAGAAACAGAACAAAATATTTACAAAAGATGTTTAAAGTGTCCACCATGAGCAGTAGGTAATACAGGCGTTAATGCGACAACGAAACTTATTATGTGCACATTACAATTTTACAGGCTTATCATACATTTCAGTGTAACGAGCTGTCAAAGAAAAATTACAATTGCAACCCTATAAAGTTTCTACGGTACAAGAATTATTACCATTAGATTACGATAGGCGTTTGGAATATTGTTATTGGTTCAATAATAATTTAAGGGATGACAACATGTTAAACAAATCATTTTTTTTTCGATGAAGTCTGGTTTCACGCAACGGGCTATATCAACGCATAAAATTATCACGTTTGGTCTGCAGAAAGTCCACATGAATTCCAAGAAACACAATTGCATCCCGTAAAAATTGGAGTTTGGTTAGTTATGTCCAGACAACGAATAATAGGGCAAATTTTCTTTGAGGAAACTGTAACTGTCCAACGTTACAACAAACATTAGAATTATTTATTGGAGAATTATAAGAAAATACACTCGAAACAGACTATTTTCAGCACGATAATGTTCCAGCTTATACTGCTCGATAAACATGCCAATATCTCCAAGACTGACAGAGTTGTTGAAATGCAAGGATGGCCACCTAGATCGTCTGATCTAACACTATTAGACTATTTCAGGTGTAGCTATCTAAAAAAATGGGATCTATAAAAACCGCATTCATACCGTAGAAGAACTGAGAGATGCAATTATCAATGCAGTACAGAGTATAACTGCACACCAATTAATCAATGTCTTCGAAAGCATGAAACAAAGAGTTGACGCTTGTATTAGTGCTCGTGCTGGACATTTTGAATACTTCCTTCAAATAATTTTTAAGTTTTGTTACTTAATAGTTATACAAATTGTAAGTCGTACTTCAATGTGATGGAATTTTTTCTTGATACGCATGTAATAGACTTTACTTAAACTTAGTTAATCACCAGTTAATACTACATTGGAAAATCATAATTGAATAAAGATACAAGTTAAACAGACTTAATTAATTTTTTCCAATTTATATGCCTACTTAAAGGTTCATAAAACTGATAAATTTGATTTAATGCGTATTAGGCCTATAGTTTCATATTTATATGCAATAATCTACGGCTCTAATCGTTATATGTGGATTAATGATAAAATTAGATAGGATAGGTTGACAATATCTTTATTGTATGTACGGGCACTGTACACATTCTGGGTCTCTTTGTTGATTATGTTAATAGTACGCATGGCTGTAATTTACACTTAAGAATCGAAGCTTTAAATGAATTAATTAGATTTAACTATCACTAGATCCAAAAATGTTTTCACATTCACATATATGAAAACCAACACCCAATATTGAAATGAAAAAATTCCTCAGGCTTATTGCATACATGGGACTCGTGAAAATGACTGCAATTAAAAATTATTGATTATATCTCTCTTCATAAAATACAAAAATTAGTCCACATGTGTACAGATAACTTTCAAGCCCTCTACATACGCTACCGCTCACGGAAGTTTGGCCTAAATTCTTTATTTCAAAATAGCAATATACTAGTAGACATAAAAAAATGAAAACAACCCGTCTGAATATTTTTTTTACATAAAAAATACTAAATTTTCTTTTCGTCAAAGAAACCACCTCTCGCGCGCAAAACAGCTCGCACCACTCGCGGCATTCTTTGCACTAATTTTTGCAAAGTTTTAACTGAAATTTTATTCCATTCGTTCAATAACACATTCCACATCTGTGCTTTCGATGTAGGAGCCACAGTTCTCACCCTCCTATACAGGGTGTTCCTAAATATCATGTACATAAGGAAGGGGGTAATTACTTGGTCTATTTTGTGCCTAAAATTTCATATAAACATAAGTCTGCAAACGCTTCGTTACCAATCTGCAGGGTGTTGAAATTTCAAGATTTTTTCACTTTTTATTTTATAGCTCCTACAGTTTTTGATATATTTTGCTCAAATTTGGAAGGTAGGTTACGCTATAAGGCCTGCATCATTAGCCATGCCAAATGATGATGTAAATCTACAGGGTAATAACTTTTTCGGGGCATGCCCTCTTTCTCACCCTGAACTTGCGATGCGCCACTGCTAGATTCTAAAATACGCAATAAATTTTCTGTCTTGTTTAGAAACTTTTTGATCTCTTGTATTTTTTTCTTATCTCTGACCGTTATCGAGAAAAAAATAGAAAACAATTTTCTGTAATTCGCTAGAGAAAATTAAAATTTCTAAAATGGTCTAGCAGGCTCTGGCTTTATTCAAATAATCACTTGAGTTTCTTATTTGACAACTGATATTAGAAATCGTAACTTGTGTCTGTATAAGTAAAGTTTTAAATTGAAAACTGTAAGGTGTAAAAGTGTTTTAAATACTCGTTATAATTTTGTAAATATGCCAAATTTCACTAATTCTGAAATGACTGACATGCATTTTATCTACGGCCTTGCGAATGGAAATGCAAGAGAAGCCAGGCGTCTGTACATGGAGCGCTATCCCAATAGAATGATACCCGATCATCGAATATTTTCAAATATTCATAGGCATCTTGGAGAAACTGAAACTTTTAAAAAGAATACTAATGATGCAGGAAAACTACGTACTGTTAGAACACCACAGATCGAAGAGGCTGTTCTGAATGAATTGAAGTTCTTTGGCGTATTCTACGTGTTTCCTTGCTATACCCTTACCACATTCAGAGAGTGCAGGCTCTTCTTCCCCGAGGCTTCCCTTTAAGGATTGATTTCTGCCAATGGTACCTTGATAAGCTAGCAGCAGACCGCATTTTTAATTGTAAAATACTTTTTACCGATGAAGCGAATTTTTCAAGGACTTCAATTATGAATTTCCACAACAACCACACGTGGGCAGATGAAAATCCACATGAAATTGTACAAACGCATTTTCGAGAACAGTTCTCATTAAATGTATGGGGTGGTATAATTGGAGATAACTTGATTTGTCCTTGTTTTTTGCCTAATCGACTTACTGGTCAGTCATACAGGCTGTTTTTGCAGAATGAATTGCCTTTATTACTTAAAGACTTGCCCCTTTTACTTAGAAATCAAATGTGGTATATGCACGATGGCGCCCCATCACATTTTTCTATTTTGGCTCGGGAGCATTTAAATGAAGTATATGAGAATAGGTGGATAGGAGGAGGTGGACCTCAGCCTTGGCCCCCTAGGTCCCCTGACTTAAATAGTATAGATTTTTTCCTATGGGGACATCTGAAATCTCGAGTGTATACAACACCTGAGAATATTGTTGACTTACGAAATCGAATAATCGATGGATTTGAAACGATAACAAATACTCCAGGAGTATTTGAGAGAGTGCGAGCATCAATGAGAAGAAGAGCGGACGCCTGTATAAGGGTTGGAGGAGGACACTTTCAACAATTGTTGTAGCATAGTTTCCTTGTCATTGTTATTAATTAGGGTTTTTATTGTTATTAGTTATGTTACTTTGTATTGTAATAAAACAATGCTACGAAAACCGGGTCATCTTATTTTTTAACAGGTAGTAGCACCTTAACTCTTAAAATTAATAAACTCAAGTGATTATCTGAATAAAGCCAGAGCCTGCTAGACCATTTAAAAAAATTAATTTTCTCTAGCGAATTACAGAAAATTGTTTTCTATTTTTTTCTCGATAACGGTCAGAGATAAGAAAAAAATACCAGAGATCAAAAAGTTTCTAACCAAGACAGAAAACTTATTGCGTATTTTAGAATCTAGCAGTGGCGCTTCGCAAAAAAGTTCAGGGTGAGAAAAGAGGGCATGACCCCGAAAAAGTTATTACCCTGTAGATTTACATCATCATTTGGCATGGCTAATGATGCAGGCCTTATAGCGTAACCTATCTTCCAAATTTGAGCAAAATATATCAAAAACTGTAGGAGCTATAAAATAAAAAGTGAAAAAATCTTGAAATTTCAATTCCCTACAGATTGGTAACGAAGCGTTTGCAAACCTATGTTTATATGAAATTTTAGGCACAAAATAAACCAAATAATTACCCTCTTCCTTATATACGTGATATTTAGGAACACTCTGTATAGCTCGTCCCACAACAACTCTATAGGGTTGAGGTCGGGGCTTTGTGGTGGCCAAGTCATAATTTTTAAAATTTTCGCTTCCTACTGTTCATTTACATAATTTTTGCATACTTGAGCCGTATGCTCTGGCTCATTGTCTTGCATAAAGACAAAATTCTGCCCAATTAATTGCAAGCCAGAAGGAATAGCATGATTTCTTAGAATTTCGAGATAGGTTTCTGTCTTCATTATACCCGGAATTTTGTGCAGTGTTCCTACCCCCGAGTAGCAGAAACAGTCCCGGACGATAACAGAACTGTCGCCGTGTTTGATTGTTGGTACAACACGTTCGGGCAACATTTTCTCATTCACTGAACGTCTTACAAATATACGTGTTCGCTGACCAAACAACTCGAACTTAGATTCGTCAGTCCACAGAACGTTAGCCCATTGTTCTATCGTCCAATTTAGATGTTGCTGTGCCCACTGAAGCCTTTTTGTCGATTGCCTCTACGAAGAAGAGGTTTGCGTACGGCTATTCGGCCGTGTAATTTTCCTTCTTGTAGCCTACGTTTGACCGTACTAACAGAAATTGATGTGGCCTTCCGCGATTAAATTCACTCGCTATTTCTGTTGCCGTTTTTCTGCGATTTCCATTACTTAGTCTTAGTTGTCGATCATCTGCGGATGTCGTTATGCTGGACGGGCCTAGACGTGAATGATCTTCTAAATCGCCTGTATCTTTAAATTTGCGGATCGTATAATTTACTGTAGACTTCGACACACTTAATCTTTCTGCTATTTGTCGGCTGGCATATCCTTCTTGATGTAAGGTAATGATGGCGGCACGTGTTTTAACACCAATCGACTTGCCACGGGGCATTTTATTCACTATTACAATTTGTTTATAGTTCCAGTCGCAACAATTATTTCACGCAAACTGACACACAGATAATAATCCACACAGTAATATTTAATATGCTGTATGGTTCTGCCTACTTTAAGCGTACATAAGGTACATAATATTCTTTTTTATTAATATCAATGTGATTGAAATTGTCAATGATGATGATGATCTTTTTGACATTAGTCGAGCAACTTTACATAGACTGTTACACGATATGGGTTTCGAATTAAAAAAAAAGGAGGATAGAAAAGCAACAAGATGACATTATTCGGTGGAGGTATAAATACTTACGAGTGGTCAAGAAGAAGAGGTCAAGAATCAAGGAGAAGAGACGTGTAAAAAAAATATTGAAATGAAAATGTGAATAGTGGATAATTTGCAAGATGACATTGAAAAATTTATTATTCGTGCAACGGATTCATCTGCGGAAGATCAAACCGATTGTTCAACTGACTAGATAATTGACATAACACCTATGTGTGTGTAATTGCTATTCTTTTTCTAAACATTATTGTATTATACAGGTATTTGTATAATTCCAGCTATTATTGCAACTGTTATTGATTAAGGATTATATAGTTTTTTAATTTAATAAATTGTAGGTATTATACCCCTATAAATAAATGTACCAAAACATAAATAACATTAATAATGAGTAAAAATAAATCTAATTATGCTCTTTTCACTAATTCTTAAATAAACTATACGTGGACGTTTTCGATTGCAAGCATGGGTTAATAAATATCAGGTGTGCGATTTTTATAGTGCATTTTAAATTTTTAACTAAGAACTCCTCTTTTACTCGACGAGTACACTGAATCATCGAAAGAAACAGTTATATTCATACCGTTAAAAACGTTTAGTACACCTCCGGTTAAAATCTATTTGACCAGGTTTGAATCATCACATCAGATCGAACACAATATAACAATACAAAAGTAATAGGTTAAAACCAATATCAATATACGTATACTCGAAAACGTCTACTATTATTTGCGTTTTAGCAGTCATAAAATGTAAATAAAGGTTATGATTTTATCGACTGAAATGTCAAATAATCAACCGGAAATAACTAAGTAATAATACTTTTCTGTACGCAAATACTAGTCACATACTGCACTCCATGTTCTATTGCACTCACCCCTTCAGATTTAATACGCACGCATTCTAAACGTTTTGGGTAACCTAGAAGACGTACATTTAAATTTACGTCTCACCCATACAACATATAGGTATATATTTACATTAAATTATAAACATGAATCTTTCGTTACTTATAAGTACCTATATGTATTTTTATGACCTTTTTTAACTTATCTTATTATCCAGATAGTTTTTCCACTTTCTTAGGTCAATTATAACATGAATGATAAGGTATAATTATGTACAATATAAATCCAAAAAGCTTTTGTTCAATTACGACGCGAATGCCAAAATTAAAATCCCCCTTCTAAATTGTAATATGCGCCGCCTATGAACCGAGAATGTTTACCTCGATCGAACTAGAGGCAAGACAATCGTAAAAACAGCTGTCGATGCTATAAGAACTACGAGATAACGCTGATGTGTCAGTTTTTTTAAAAAGCTTTGAATCAGATCAATAATATCAATATGATTACGTATAAAAATATTATCGGAGACTAATTGATAAAGATATTTTATTCTAAATGTATGCAATATACGAAACTGTCGTGCCGCCTGTCGTGTATTTACAACTGACTTTCTATCAATAAGGTCTAGAGGTCTTCTTCGGCGTGCAAAATCCTACGGGCCCTTTCACGTCCACGACTTGCATGATGGCAACAATCCCGTAATCTGCATCTTATGCAAGTGTGGAATGGGTCTCGACGAAAACGCTGCTATACCTAAGACATATTTGACGAGTATTTTAGCCTGTTTCACCATAAATGTAAATCATAACGGTACATGCGGTGTATAAGCCCTCCGAAACATCCACGTATAACATTCGAAAGAGGCTGATTATGCGCGGCACACATGTTAAATATCGCCTATCGCTACACCTGCTCTGCCCTACATCTATTCGTTAAAACACAGTGACGCGACGAATATTTTATAAATATTTTTGTTGTTGTTGTTTATATCGAGTCTGGAAGGAATTTGCGCAAAATATTTAGGATTTAAGTTTAATCAAATAATATCTTTCCATTTTTCACACTTTCTACTTTTATATTTGTGAGTAGACCGTCCCAAGTTAGCTTTTAGCGCTGTTTAGTTGTTTGATAAAATATATATGCGTACATCTTGGTAGCGTTTTTCAAATATTTCCAGGCACGCTGTTTGATAGCGACTATTTCCACTTGAATGATTGTTGAGTTTGTGGCTAAAGACACCAACATCTTGCATCTCAGTGTGTAGATGTATATTTCTACTACTGCATCTGTTCTGGTTCAGTCAGTATACTACCGTTCGAACGTGTTCCATAATTTGGGGTCGTTGGACACTCATTTTTGTCGATTACCACTTCAAACTGCTTTTTGAAATTAAAACTTGATCCCATATAATCTACATATGACAATATTTCGAAATGATTTATTTATATTGTAAAAAGTAAATCCGCCTACTTGTGAGTCCATTACAGTACCATTCAGTCTTCCTTTTTAGTAGGTGAGTTTAATAAATAATCATTGTGACTAAATGAATATTTCGCTACAGTAGCTGTCGTCTCATATACAAAGTTTTCTTAGAAACATATCTAATTAATAATTTCATCGCAATATCCTAGTCTTTAGTTTTCTTTTCATTTGGAAAATGTTCTAGGATTTCTTTTCTTTGTAAGTCCCAAAAAGTCCAAAAAAGGAATTCTCTTTCCTTTCACCTTTCTCCCATTTCAACCCTCTGCGCGCAGCTCGCTGATATTATTAAATCCTAACGTCTCCGGTACGTACAGCATCTAACGTGCACTACGCCACTCATAGTATTCCTCGGAGTCGTTCCACTCTCATGAGATAGCATTCCTCTGGCGTTTTCCCGTAAAAGCCCATAAAGCGTCGGTCGGGCGTCGCGACCAGTCGGGGTGTGAGCGACGCCGAATCCCTCCTAGTACATTGAGTGTATACCAGGCGCGAGACGGCAGTAACCCTTCGGTATTCGACATGTTTACGTTGTGCATGTCTCGTGGGCCACAACCGTTGCAGAGCGTACAGCATCAACAAAACCGTGAGTTCCTTATATTTACGAATACTAATTAATTGTGTGTAGATGTGGTAGATTAGGCGTTCTCAAAGAATTTTCTAATTTTCCCGTTTCACCTAGTATTTGTATTAGTTTGAGAAAGCTTTACGATCGATGTTATACGTCTATTTGTGCAACTGTGTATTCCTTTCAGTATAGTATGAAGGTACTTACATACGTCTATGTCTGGGTGTAGATATCATGTGCGGTTTAGGTGATGCTCTGGATAAAGAGCAAAAAAGAGTTGCGTAGACGATATATCAATGAATGAGCGTAAGTGTAATAACCATGACAAAAAGTAGAAAAATAGTACAAGTAAATAATCTTAATCCGAATTAACTTCCGAGATTCATTTTTTTGATTTATATTTAGAAAACTCAACAGAAATTAAGAGTATGTTAAAGGGTTTTTGTTTACAAGATATTTTAGTAAAGCGACTGGAAATCTGTATTTGTATTTTATTTACATTATTTTTAACTATGCTCCTTCCATTACGTACACTTTTTAAATTGATTAATTAATTCTTAATATACATACGTATGTATAATTAGTTGATCGTTTTAATTCATTATGCATATTTCTGCAATTCTCATTTACTTCTAACAATGCGTCTTTTCGTTATATAATGTTTTGTAATTGGACACCAGTACATCTCCCTGTAAGCGCAAGTAGTATTCTATTTAACGGTATAACTGGCCTATATAATATGGATGCTAGACTATCTCAAAACAAGGAGCGCTTGGTTCTACAACGTAATTAGTAGAGCTTGGAAAATATGTACTAAAAAGGTTACAAAAATAATAATACCAATAATAATATATTTAATCTCAACATTCTGCAGAATAGTAGAAAGAATGAAATAGTATCTATAAGTCAAAATAGAACAAAATAATACAGTTACAATAAATTTTATAAGTAAAGCTAATAGAAACATAAAAATAAGAAAATATATGTATATGTACTAAACTACACTAAGCAGCCAAATTATGAAGCAGAAGAATTAGCAGAAAGAAGACAACTATAAAAGCAGTGCATCAACAAATAGTTCTAAGAGTAAAATACAAATGGAATTCATTCCTTTGGCAATGTATGCAGATTTTCGCGCACTATCTATAAAGTTTCCGTAATGTGAAGCGTGCCAAGGTCATTGAATATGGTGAAAATGAACTTACATATCGGCAATAGATTAATCAACATAATCTATAACATCAACCTTTGTCCAAAATTAATTAGTTCCTGGTTTGAAATGGAAACTACCTGTTTCAAATCCTGTTGTCTTTAGAATGTATAGTTTACCAAAAATACACAAACCAAGTAAATCGGTTAGACCCAGTTAGCAGTAAAATACAACAATTTAGCCATTGAACAAGAAAGCATTTCGATTAAGAACTCAGAGTTTGTAAATACAATTAATAATCTGCAAATAGAGGACGGCGAAATTCTTATATCCTTTGTCGTGTCACTCTTCCTAAGCTTACCTGTTCCAGGGACCCTGAAATACTAATTTGTTAAAAATCAATAATATAAATAACGATAGAATCTGTGAGTACCTGAAACTAACAGAACAAGAACACAGAACTGCCATGAGTAACTCACTATTACCTCTTATTGCTGAGTTATTCTTCAGCAATTTTGAAATTACAATGAAAAAAATTTCAAGTGTTTTCAGAATGTATGGATTAGAAATACTGATGACCTTTTCACCAGTGTAGATACACGAAAGTGTAACATTAATGCATTTTAAAAAAAAAAAAGTGAACTCTTGTATAGGTACCTTTCTTAGACATCTTAGTTATTAGAACTAACAATACCATTGAAATAGATATGTATATGTATACAGGAAAGAAACTAGCACACACCGCTTAATCATATCCTAATCTAGTCATAGCTTCCAACAGAAAATGTCAGCTTTTAATTTTTTGATCAACCGTTTGGTTAAACTTCCTTTTACCAAACTGATTCAAAATTGAACTGAAACGGATCATTGATATCGCCAAGTACAATAGTTTCTCACCTATTTACGAAATAAATATATACATATAAATATTGTGTGTCTATTTGTAGACCTCGAAAATTAGTTCAAGCTATGTACTTGTTGTACAGTTCCATTTTCAACTTTCAAAAGTAATGATGTTTCTGTGGTCTATGGTTGCTGAAAGAAATTAAGGTAGACAGCTTTATCCTTGTTAAGGCAGAATCGATTTTGGTGGAACCACATTGTAAACGTGTTTAACATGCATCGTGCCACTGTCCTTACCATTTGTATGTCTGTGTTTCCATATAACTAAGTGTTATCATCAGCATACATCATAAGAGCACCCTCTCACACACTGTGTTTGTTCAACAGCGAATCAAGTGCGGAGCCTTGCGGTACACCAAATTTAACCAGGTGCTTTTCGGACCCCTACCTGCTCCCTATGTAACATATAGGATTTGATCCAATTTTTGATGTTGCTGCGCAATCCATATAATTCCAGCTTCCTAAGTAGAAGTACAGAATCAACCCAGAACAAATGCTTCACTCAAGTCCATAAAGATGCCTATACACTGTCTGTGTTTGTTCAGGTGCCCATATAATTGAATATGAATTGTAGTATTGTTGGGGTAGTAGATTTATGTTTTGTAAACCATGCTGTTGCATATTAATAATGCTATTGTCGCACCAAAACTAAAAACTTTCTCAGCCATAAGTTTTTAGAAAATTTTTGAAATTACCGACAGTGGCGATATAGTTGGTTACCACCGATCTATCACCATTTTAATAAGTTGTTACTACCTTACCTTAAAGATTTTTGGGAAATTGAGGTATTAAATAATAATGTTAAAGGCCTAACAATTCACTGTGTACATCTCAATGCTTATGAGCAAATCTCATCAACTCCAGCAGAACGAGTCGTTTTTAGTTTCAAAATAGCATTAAAAGTGCAATCTTCCGTAATCGAACTTACATACATACATATGTATATGTATACATAACGTATGTATATGTATACATAACGTATGTATATACATGGATAAGTAGTTTGTGCTGGATATATTTTCACTGCTGACACAATTCGAGAAGTTACTTTTGATAGATAACTACTTCGAAATGCTGTTAAAATGCTCACTGAATGCATTTGATATTTCAGTTGAATGTTGAGTAATTGCATGCAGATATGCAAGGAATAACTGTTAAAATATGCGAATAGAGACTTTATATTTTGGATTTACTTTTTCTAGCATTCCAGCTTGCGATTGCTGCTACTCCATCTTTTTATTACTGGCACACCCTGTATATTTTAAGCGAATATTTAACACTAGATAAAGAACTGGAATCGTTGCGTGATAGAGCGGTGTTTCTTCCAGTAATAACTGCCAAATAATCTCAATAAACATGGAATGAAGGTGTTTGCAGTGATTTTAGAAATATGTACTTATATGCTGAGGTGAAAGGAGAGACGATGGCTTTAAGAGTAAACAATGAATCATGTCTTCCAGCACCAATATCGGACAAAAAACATATTACTTACGTTTGATATTTTGTTTACTAGTTACAAGTTCTTTCTTAATCTATAGTGGCTACAAATTGCACCCCTACTACTGCTGTTCTTGCTGTGTGTTAAGTGTCGGTAAGACAGGTCGCGAAAAGGGTCCCTGTATATTTTATAAATTATTAGCATTACAAGATACCGCGCCTTGAAAATCTTTTCTCGTTATGCCCCTCATTATTCTTCTAATGAGACGGCTATGCTTTTTTAATGGTTGCTCGTAGTAGTACATGTAATCAGTCGCAAATACAGACTACTTACTCTACAGACAATGCAGGCGAAGCAAAAATGAATACCGTTAAATACAAGTATCTGTCTCGCTCGTAACGTAAAATGCAACTAGTTAGAGCTTTGGTCATTCCCGATTTATTAGAAAAAAATTAGTATTTTTTATTTATTTAAAACTGATTTGCTTTTGTATTTGATGGATGGGTATCGTATAATTTTGTTAATTGCGTGCAAATGTTGAATAATGAAAGTAAAATCGAAAATATAAAATAAATATAAAAATGACGTATATATGTATGTACATATAACACTAATTCACTATCACCCACAGGACTTGTATAATTGTCAACGCGTTTCGACAGCAATGCTGCCATTATCAAAGCGATAATAAAACTTTTATTCTTCAAATATGGAAAAAATGAAGTAACCTAAAATACTCAAATCAGGTGATCTTGGCGGAAATTCAGGTTCCGTAAACTGATACGACGATCTCCAAAAACTTGTCAGCATATTCCGGGAGTAGCACTGATTGGCAGAAATCTCGCAGCAAATGCTCATCTTACCTCATGCAATTCGTGTACTGCAAGTCTCGGTAGTCTCGATCTGCTAGCAGATAATGGTGATTTCTTTACGGCTTACCATGACGAAATGTAATATAACGTCGACAGATGCCAAAATGTAATAAACACAAAAAACGCCTATAATAGGGGTTCATGGCCTATTGTTGGAATCACCCTGCTAACGAGAGTACAATTGAACAAGATTAGCCACTAGGGGGCATGAGGTTAGATACAGTGAATTTTGTGGGGTATTATGGAAGCAAATATCGAGGGAGATATTACGTTAAAACCAGATCTTGCATGCCAAGCTTGGCTGATAAGGTTTTAGGTCAAAACCGAAATCACGTGATCCGAAGCCAAAAGAGATCATGTTTCATTGTACTCTCGTTAGCAGAGTGATTCCAACAATAGAGCATGAGCGCCTATTTCTTGTGTTTATTACTTTTTGGTATCTGTCGAACCGGACATTTAATTTCTGTCAGATAAAACTTCAAATTGATACAGACATTAATTAACATTAACAGAAAATTGGACCTATAAAGTGCTCATTCTAATCATGGCAATTTTTTATCTAAATTTTTGCTCATATAGTACATTCATCACAATCAATCAATTAATTATTAGTGATATGGTTTTTGAACTTGTCGAAATTAAAAGAAATGAATAGTAAGGTAGATGCTGTGAAAAAGCTTTCGTTTCTCGAAATTTGTGCGCAGCATTGTCTTGTTGCACATATCTGATTGTTAGTCTATCATCATGAAATTTATAGACAAACGACTGTAATAATTCGTTTCCTGAATTTTCAGTAGCTATGATTTGGTTAGAAAATATAGGCAGAGTAATGCATCTCCTTCAAAGTGCTATACTTATGTACATATCTTTCTTTTCAGCGAATTTTTGGTGGATAGTCTGCAGTATATAGAATAACTAAGAAATACAAGCGTCTGTAATTTTTTGTTTAACAACTGCTGGAATTTGAATACTATATAATTCTATTAAGTATCACATTTGCACCAAGCTTATATTACTTAATTACCTAAAAGGTCCCCCTTCTAATGAAGATAACTTTTGAGGCGCGATATATAAAGGAAGTCTCTTTCGTTTTCCAAGATGAAATTACCCGTCTTACATGCCGAAACAGAGTAGAAGTTTCATCGTGGTGCCATAGTTGTTCTAATACGATTAATATAGATTCTGCCAACAAATAAAAATCTGAAAATTACCTTTTACAGCTCAACAAAAGGTAATGTGTTGAGGAACCTATAGAAAATTATAGTTGCACTGGATAATGAGTGACGTCTTTAATTTGAATTTATTATACTGATCGTTTCATATTCCAACATTTTTTACGACAAGAATAAACTAGAATTCACTTTGTTTTACTTTTGTTTTAAGATACAAATAATAGATCCTTGTCGGATCATCTTGCTTAACACTAGCCTTTGTATTTTCCAAAACTTTATCCTCAAATCCATAAGCGAATAATAAAACAAAAGCAAACAAAGTCAAATTGCGGATATTAGCTTATAGTTTATTGACGTCAGACTGTGTCATACTACACCATACAACGGTGAGGTATAGGAACGTTACTGTAGTGTTGTAGTAATTATACTATCGTTACCATTTAATCCAAAATTGTTCCCAAATTCTTTAAATAAGAACTCACTTCATAAAATAGTTTCCACATTTTGAGTTTCGTAATTTCTTGGTTATTTTTAAGGTTAGCTAACCAGTTAGAACCAGCTAGTGACTCAATCCTGTAACCCAATCATAAGTTATTTACACAAGCTTTTT
>SMLS01063765.1:0-21316 GCA_004785975.1 Popillia japonica
ATTTGCATTATCTTGGTGGAAAACAATACTCGTACGATTTAAATCGCTCAGTTTGGCGACATGTTGAACGTGCCCGTTTGAATTGATTGTTTGATTTTTTGGTAAAAGTTTAAAGCGCAAAACTGATTTATAATCCCACCACACGGCCACCATAATATTTTTCTGGTAAAGCTCTGCTTTTCATGTAGTATGGGCTGATTTATCTTGCATCACCCTCATCTTTTCCGATTAACGTTGTTGTAAACTATACAGTTTTTCTTGCCAGTAATTCAGCCTTTTCAGAAATTGAATTTCGTTGAGTTGGTGAGTGATCCATAAATCGAGTTTCTTGACATAACTTTCTTAATTTTTTTCAATGCATGTTTTATGCGATACATTCAGATTCTCTGCAATATCAGATGTTGCGCCATGACGACGTGAATCGACAATGGGCTTCATATGAGTCTCGTCCACTTCAGCTGGAGGGATTGTTGAGAATTTTTCAGAGATAAATCACCAGAACGAAATCTGTCAAACTAATTTTAACACTACCGGCCTCATTCCGACATGAGGCACATAAATTCTATTGTGCTTGTGTGATGCGTTCTTGCCTTTTCGGATATAGTACAATTAAATGTGTGTGAAGTGCACATTTTGCTCTTCCACTTTTAAATTGGGATAGAAACAAAAATGAAGGACTATTTGGTACATTTTTTTAGCAAGTTAAAGGTAGAAGTTCAAAAAAATATATACTGGGTCTGCATTATTTGTAGTAAGATGACACATATGCAACCAACATAACAGATTGGTACTACTTCAACACAAATATCCCTTGCTCGACAAAATGAGTTGAACTAAAGAAATATTAAGCCAGCTAAAATTCATCGTCAACTTGTACAGATTTATGGTGAAAATGTACTGGCAGGTGGAATGGTGAGAAAGTGAGTTAGACAGAATGAGAAAATTCATGAAAACAGATCGTTCACAATGAGTTTTCAAAAAAATTATAAAAACTGTTTTGCATGAGATTTTCACACATGGATCGAAAATTGGTTTCTTGTTGGGTTTCAAAAGTGCTGACGGATGTCCACAAAACGAAACGGCTGGCGGTGCTTTCGCATTTCTTACCCGATACAGTGTTGAGGGAGATGAATTCTTAAACAATTTTGTGACCGATGATGAAACTTGTGTGTGTCATGTCACTCCAGAATCAAAACAACAGTCGATGGACTGGACGCACTCATATCCTCCCAAAAAACAAAAATCAAAACAAAGTTGTCCGCACGAAATATCATGTGCAGTCTTCTGGGACAGACTAGATATTCTGCTCGTTGAGTTCCTTCCCAGAGGTAAAACTATCAATGCGGAACGATACTGTGAAACATGGAGAAAGCTTCGGCGCACACTTCAAAACAGAAGACGTGGACAGCTCAGTCGAGCTAGGAATGTAAAAATAACAATTTATACCTTACATTAAATGAGCAAAATGACCACCTTCCGATAAAATACACGACTGCAATCGATTTGTCATTGATTGTCTGGCATGTTCAAAAATACCTGGAGTATTTCTTATGACATTGCAATTGTCAATTATCCGATTCCTCAAGTCATTCACATCTATTACAGGAGTTTTGTAAACAAGAGCCTTCAGATGACCCCATAAATAGAAATCTATAGGATTCATATCAGGACTGCGAGCTGGCCAATTTTGAGGTCCTACACGGCCAATCCAGCGATTAGGGTAGGCAATGTCGAGATTCTGACGAACAACAACACTAAAATGAGCTGGAGCCCCGTCGTGCATAAACCACATGGAGGCTCTTACAAGTAGGGGTACTTCGTCTAATAAAATGGGTAAATGATGTCGCAAAAAGTCTGTGTAGGTTTCACCTGTTAATCTTGCTGGTAAAAAAAATGGGCCAATTAAATGGTCACCAATAAATCTTGCCCAAACGTTCAGCGAAAAATGTTGCTGAAAATGACTTTCTCTAATACCGTGGGGATTTTCGTCGGCCCAAAAATGGTCATTGTGAAAGTTCACAATAGCATCTCGTGAAAAATTTGCCTCGTCCATAAATAAAATATTTATTATTTATCATATGCATAAGCCACCTGCAAAACATTAATCTTGTGTGAAAATCCTGAGGCAGTAGAGCTTGGACCCGCTGTATGTGATATGGGTGAAGGAGGTTTCTTTCTAAAACTTTCCAAACGGTTGGATTTCCAGCTGTAGTGCAATCTTCCTGGTACTACGTGAAGGATTTTCTTCTATCTCATCAAGAATAGCTTCTTCTAGTTCAGGTGTGTCTACAGTTGTTGGTCCTCCACTCCCTTTTCTTTTATTTAAACTCCCAGTTTCACACAATCTTGCATGTAGCGTTCGAAACGTTTTAGCACATGGAATTACTATGTTAGGATATCTCTCCTGGTAAATTCTCCGTGCTTCTTCCGCATTTCCATTTGCTAATCCATAAATGAAGTGCATGTTAGCCATTTCGGTGTTAGTAAAATTATTCATGCTGAAATCACTGCTAATTGATAACTCTTGACATTTTCAGGTTTTGTTTAAACTTCAGCGCCCTCTATCTCAGTAACGAAGCAACTCTGGACATATGTTCATAGGAACTTTTTTTCTTAAAACGACCTAACGGATAACCTACTGAAGTTACGTACCATCGTTAGGAAACACCCTGTATTATTATTCCAGGTACCTGTTTTCTGGCCTAACCGCTTATTGATAACTCGTAGTTGCGTCGATATTTAGTCTGTTGATAAGAGCTTTACGATCAAAATAGTGTTGTATTATTGATTAGTGAACTTCGACAATATGCAGTGAATTGTTCTTTTAAACTTATGTGATTGATTTCGTTTCGCGAACCCATAAAAATTTGTTAAATTGTAATTTCGTTAGGGGTAAAAAAAAACATCACAGAAGAACAGAATTTGTGCTCTGTTAGAAACGGGATTATTTTCAACGAGAAATAGCGTGCAATGAAAATGTTTCACACCAATCGGGTATGAGAATACCAAATTTAATTAAAGGAAATATTTTCGGGAGTAGTTCTTCACGACAATATTGCGGTAGAAAAAGCAAAACAACAAGTCATAGTCATGGCTATCGAAAGATCATAGAAATAACAAAGCAAAATCGTCAATTATCAAGTAGAGCCATCAGTCAAAAGCCAGAGCAAGTGGGATCCATATATCGGAAAGAACTATTCGACGGCGGTCTACGTGGCTGGCTTGAAATGGAGGCGTCCAATAAGAAAACTAAAATTGACGGATAGGATGATCTCTCTGTTGATGACTGGAAAAGGTAATAATCTGTTATTATTTTATTTATTTAAACTTGTCAAATACAATATGTCTTTAACATTTTTCTACAAATTGTATTTAGTGACGACTCCATAATACAGGCAGTGGTACAACGTTCCCAGATTATCTTCTGAGCGTTATGAAGAACATTGTACCTTAAAAACTGTGAAATATCCACCTTCGGTGATGATATGATCCTGCATCACAGTGCAGTAACGAGGACCAATTTATTTTGACATCAATATAAGAAGGTGTTGGGGGGTCTATTTGAACACATTAACTCGCTAGATGAAGACAACGCTCCTTGTCATACGGCAAAATCTGTAAAAACCTGTTTGGATTCCGTAAGTCTACCGTTTTAGAATGGCCAGGGAATTCACCCGATCTCAATCCCATTGACAATGTGTGGAATACTTGTACTTGGAAGATTGTGTTCCAACATTAATGTGCTAGGAGACAGCAAGTGATGGCAGCAATCGAAAAATGAGGACAAGTAATGAAGCCATACATGGTAGAATAATAACATCAATTGAAAGCATGCCCAAAAGGATAGCTGCTGTCATCAAAGCAAAAAGAGGACATACCAAATATTAGTTAAACTTTCAACTATTCCATGTTTACATGTCTCTTAATAAGATAATTGCTGATAATATATTGTTTTATTCTCATATTATCTCAAAGTTAGTAATTTCACTGGTGGTCCTAATTTAGTGGCCAACAACTCACAAATAAATTTTGTTTTGAAAAATGTGTTTATGAGTTTTTTTCCAACTTACTTTTCGCTAGATATGTATCATTTTGACCATTATTACTTAGCACTACAGTTTTACTACATTTATCACAAAATTTGGAAAATATAAAATTAAATTAACGTTACTTTTAATTAACTTTACGTAACACCAACCTTTTAAGTAAATATAATGAATTACAAAATACAATTACATACCAACAATTGTCCTTTTCACAACCTCACCCCAATACGATCTTATCTGAACATAGGAAGATGTACACTTAACCTTGCCTCGGTAACATCACAACAAAGCTCGGCTTGTTTCTCAAGTGTAATCTGTGTCAGTAAACAACACTACAATTAGCAATATGGGAAGCCATCGATACACGAGGTTGTTCTTTTTTCTACGCGGTGCGAGAGAAAACAATAGCCTCTTAAGAAATACACCATTAGACACTCTTAGCGTGCCGATTGTACCGTTGCCGTCTTACGCATAAACTCTTAGCACGATACCGTGGACTCGAGGAGTTCGTTAAAAAACGAACTTTAACAGTTGTATAGTGTGGCTACGTATATTGGCTGCTTACTATTAAGCATGTGCCGGGGGAACGACAGGTGAATTTTAACATCGATTTTATGGCTACGATTGCCTTTCTTGACTAAGAACCGTTTCTATCTGACTTCTTGTAGAGAAACATCGTTTATTAGTTACTGTAGTGAATCAACTATAAATATGGTTTTGCGAATAGTGTGTGTTTTGACTTCGACGTAGACATTTACAAAAAAGTAATAACAGTTAAGGAGAGGAAAATAGAAATCCATACTCAGGCATTTTTTATTACAATTTAAACATTTCTAAGTCCTCTCAGAAGAGATTTCACCGCGTACTTTAAGTACTAGGTATACAACCAATCACGAGAAACCTAAAAAATCTAACAATGTATTGCGCTCTTTAAGTACGTTTTATGCATGGAGTTTATCTACCTAAACGCGAGACTTTAAGCTATCCCAGGAAAAGAAATCTCCAAGCTGGAAAATGATTGGAATTATATCAAAACTAGTCGATGATTACGTGGCAGTAAGGGGTGTAGCTGATCCATCTCGTAGAAAGCATATTTTATTTGCGTCTAGTCTGCTTTCTCTACTGATGACTCAGTAGGACCAGATTGTGCATCAAATTGTGATTCATGGAGAGTGCAGCGGGTGTTCATGGACTTGTACGGGATTTGTTTCCATTCATCACCTATAGTTCTGCTTGTTAGCTTCACTGCATAAGCGAAAGTTGCTCCCATTTGGCATAAAAACTAGAACATTTGTTTTATTGAAAAAGTTGCAGCATCTCTCTCTCTCTAGCAAATTGTGGGATGGCTCTCATCACTCAGAGAAAACAAAGAATTCCCTTTAACATAGACTTACAATCTTCGAAACCATTGATCCACAGATTGGTCCACCAATTAGCGAGTATAGCTCAATGTGAGTGGCATGAAGACACAAACTGCTACTTTCACAAAAAAGAGAAAACTAAGAAGACTTACGCCGGTAAGGCTAATAGACTTAGAAATTCCAATGGCCGTAGAAGCAAAATACTTGAAAGTTATCTTCGACTAAGAACTCACCTGGAACACACATCCAAACGATAACTAATAAAGCATCAATGGCCGTCGGTAGATGTGGAAAACTGTGTGGAAAAAATTGGAGCTTACATCTGAAGATGATTCTATGGTTATATGGTAGAAGGGTGATTAGGCCCATTAGAACCTACAAGATAGTGGTGTGATGGCCCAAAACCCAAGAGACCATAGTTATTTATTTATTTATTTTCCTAATGGGTACAGAAGCAACCCATAATACATCAGAAGTTAATTATAGAACTCAAAACCGGAGATGTAACATGTCTACCTACAGACATCATGGTTCCAAAATACCGTCGATAAAATGTATAAAGCCGTAATACCGAGATCAGAACAATGGAAAGACAGCTTCCTCGAACTGGTATAGCGGCGCTTCGAAGAAGGAACAAGCTGTAGGAGCCGAAATACTCGTGCTTAGGCTAAGAACTAAAATCAATCTAATCATATCGAAGAAAACTGAAATCTGCGCATTAAACGGCCTAGGATAGCACAGTAAGATAGCTTTATATCCTGGGCACCAGGACACGAGAGTATTGGAGATAACGAGAAAGAAGATACCTGGGCTAAGGAAGGGGCATTGAAACCATACATTGGACCTACTACATCGCATAGAACCAAGAACAGAAAAGTAGCCAAAACCATTGCAAAATGGGTAAAAGTCCAGAAGGGCGGAAAAGCTCCGCAGAATAGCGACAAGCTAAGAAATCCATTAGAGAATATATGTCCAAATTCATGGAGGACCTTCTGAAGAAGGACAGGAGAACTGTCAAGTTAACTAATGACTAACAGACACTGACGGAAAGTACTAAGTGCAGAATTCTTCTGAGAGAAGAAAAGATCTTGCATCTTGATCTGTCGTGCTCAGAGACGGCTACCTACATGAAGAGATATCCAAGGAGCAATAGAAACAGACTATAGGGCTGTCTCTTTAATTATCTATCACTGGTGCTGTCATCTAGTGATCGTATTCGCCGATTCGTGATTATGATTACTCCATTAGTATTATCACAGTAATAATCAAAGACGATTTTTAATTATCATTTCTACTACCTCTTTTTTTAAAATGCGTCACCTTTGCGTGGAGTCTGCCATGACTTCTAAGTGAAATAGTGCTTTTACTGTTTAACTATGTATTAAATAAAAATTTTACATAAACAATTTAACTACTATGAAGCATACTGTCCACTTTGAATACCACATAACCACCTGTCATTTTGGGATGAATTCCTTGTCATTATTTAATTGAGTAATTACAAGTCCATGTATGTACCTAAACGTATTAAACTTACTTGCAGATTATAAATATATTTTAATTAAAAGTCATCGTTCCTATCTTAAACATAACATACAAACGTGTAAGCATTGAATAGAAAGTGAACTCAAATTAGCATTATACCACAGCGTGTGTACATATGTTGAATCAAACGAAGCAAAGAATATGTATAAACACGCTCCCGTTAAGTTAGTCTCTTTTTCCGTATTTTCACTACAGCTATTTACGACAAGTATGCGTCTATTAGCTTCATTATCCTCTATGATCCTGTACGATCTAACGGTACTGGAAGAGAGCATAATTGAAAACCTGGACAGACTAAGATTTTATACCGTTTTTACTTTTTACGGAAAGCTCTTTAATGTATAACTTGCTGGAATGAAATCAAAAGTAGTTGTTAGCAATGCAAAAATTATGGCAGTTTACAGCTATGTATATGAAGACAGTTTATTTAATTTTGTGTAAAGATAATGACGCAGCGAATAGTTTTTAATTAAGTTCTGTTAAGATTCCGTTATGTATACAATCCACAGTTAAAACTAAAAGTTTTTTCATTAGGTGTAATTGGTGGTAATTTATTTACAAAAATATAAACCTGCTACAATATGTATGTACACTCATGGTAAGTAGAGATTGGACAGTTTCCATATAACAACATATTGAAAGTGTCTAATCTCTACTTACCATGAGTGTACGTACAGACGAGAATTTAACATTACTTTTAAAATGAATTTTAGTTCAGTTTCTTCGCTTGAAATTATTATGATACGCTTGTGTTACACAAAACATTTAATAGATTCTTGTATACGTGAACGAATAGCTACTTACATTCCTGTATTATATTTGCCGGATAGCAAGTTTCCGTTTCTAAATAAAGAGCTACAAAATTGTATTATGCATGAATATACGTACGCATGAGATGAATCTGTAATTATATTCGTAGTACTTCTGCAACACAATTCACACAAACGTGTACAGTCGCTCTCGCAGAGCGGTTGTACACGAAATTCCAATAGAAATGAAACGTATTCTTCTAAATACTTAAGAACTGCCTAAGTTGTAAAGGGTTTATCATTTATACTCGTAAATCTTTATGATATTCTCTATACTGATAAAGATTCTGAAATGTTTTCGGAATCGAAAAGAATTGTTATACTGTATTGGTGTGGTTTTTTCTGCTGCATACGAGGATGTTTCTCCTTCAATACTGCATCGAATCTGTCGATAGTCGATGAAGATTATACCTTGGTATTCCCAAAATATAGTCGCTGATGGAACGGCTTTGCCTTTCTTCTTTTCTTTAGTATCGGATATGTAATGGTGGATCCAGGTCTCATCCACGGTTACAAGGTGCATGAAGAAATCCTTTAGATTGCGTTGAATCCTGGCCAGAGACTCCTCCGAAACGAACAGCAGACTTCGATTTTTTGCTCCAATCTGAGCAAACGCTGTAGCCATCGTGCCAAAAGCTTTACATACTGTTTACGTGCTGTTTTTGGTCGTTCACTGCTTGGTTCGCCACCTATACTTGTGCGGCGACGTTTGAAATCGCTAACCTAGAGGCTGATGGTTAAAAATGATGGGGTTTATCTACCATGAACCTCTAGCAACATATTTCGAATTGCCGTTGCCGTTTTCACATCCATCCAGAAATGTTTTATTATTGCACGAAATTCCATTTTATCCATTTTTGCGAAACCAAGTCAGGCGGTTTCGCTAGACAAAAAGCACTCTTAAATAACATCTATTGACAATAGGCGTCGGAAATTTTGACAAATTTTGCCATAAAAAGGGCTGCCTTTGCCCGTGCAATCTTCGTGCGTCATCTTTTGCGAATTCCGAAAACATTTCAGGTCGCCTTCTTATACTACAATAAAGGTGATTAAATAGATACCGTGTGATATAAATTTAAGCACATATATAGATAGGAATTCTCTAGGTTTCGTTGCTTGTGGCTGGTGTATAATAACAGCAAGTAGCATATTCCAAAATGATCCCAAAATCACACAAGAAAAACAAATCGTTAAGAATTTTTATCACAGGGGCGAGTTAATTCCGTTTGAAAAGCACTAAATGACATTTTTATCATCTTATAGTTATCTTATTACAGCTAACAGTTCTAGCACCATTTCAAAACAAAATTAAACGACTTGGTTGTGTTAGAAGGTCTGGGATCAAGTATGCTCACCAAGATTAATGACGCCGAAGCGATAACATTCCTTTTCACGCCCTCATTGCTAATTGAAGAGGTTAATACATGAAACCAAAGAACTAAACCTAATTTAATTTGTTGATCCACTAGTTTGACTTTATACGTTGTGTAAGAAGACCGATCTTCCAAGTAGATTCATTGCGAAGGATGGTTAGTTCTTAAAACTAAATGTGGTGTTAGCTAGCTAAAACGCAAGAAAGGCTTAAAGCTCAAACTCTAGATTGTAGTTATTTTTATTGTTGTGTGATAGGTATTGGTGGTCTGACCACCAGTGTAAGCCTTGCTGTGTAGGTTTGGATGTCTAAATGTGTTAAATGACCTCTGCACAGCATTATCTCACCAGAAAGAAAGCAGATCCGAAATTAAAACAAATCGATCTACGCTATTCGAGCACCTCCACAAGCAATAAAGTCTGCTATCACTGGAGACAACAGAATTGATTAACTCATTTTGATACTTTACACTAACAAAAGCTCCCATTCATTTTTAATCGATCTTGTAATGAAATTTGAATTTATCCAAAAAATTAGAAATTGGAGTTATTATTTGATATCAAACGCTTCCACCGTTACCGTGACCTAACTTTTCTCGGCTAGCTTTCTCTCTTATACAAGCTACTTACATTAGTTTGTACTTCTTTCTGTTTTTATTTATTTGCTTTTGTGCTCTGTTTTAATTTACAATTTTTTATGATCAGAATGTTTTCCCAATCCGGTGCAATAGGTAGAAACCAAATACAGAAGAATGGCTGACTTCATCAGGTTTTAAAAAAGTAAATCTTCCGACTTCCGAACTTTCATCCTTATATAAAGAGGTCACACCGCATGCTTCGATTTTGCACGTGGGGTTACTTGAAAATTAGGATATCGTAAATAAAACCATTATGGGCACATTGTGTTAATCTCTTCATAAGGCGGAAACTATCTAGACTGGCTTAAACATATTAGCAAAATAATTAATATTCATACATAAATAGACCAATATAAGGTCAGTAAGATATAATAAATGAATATCATCAAAAAGATATTTACGAAAACACGTTTACGTACACACATGGTAAGTAAAGATTGGACAGTTTCCATATAACTACGTATTGAAAGTGTCCAATCTCTACTTCCCATGAGTGTACATTGCAAATAATCCCTCCTATACGACTACAAAGGTATTGGTGCGAGTTTACCAGTGAAATCAATTAAGCCTGACTCCTCTTCTACTACCTATGAGGAAGCAATTTAGCAACACTCATTAAGATAGATAAGTCTTCACAGTTATCGTAGTCTTTAAAACGTTGTTTGTGCACAAATAATTTTTATGCCGTCCACACCTCAAAAATTATTGGTGCTTTATATAAATGTTTCAATGTAATGGTAAGTGAACGATTTTGTACCAAAAATCCTTGCAAAGATAAAATATTGTTTCTGGCATCTACATAGCTAAAGACCGAATGTTGGTAAAGCTGAACTGACAAATAAACTGCTTATAGAAACGAAGTCCATGGCCTCCAATTGTTGTGCAGTACTAGTGGCATCTCTAAACATGGACTTAACTGTAGCTTTTGTCATACGCGGTGCAGTATCTTTAATATTTTTGCATCTTTCTCCTAGCCTAAAATCTAACAACAGCGCATTTAGATCGAATTTGGGCGCATACACCTTGTTAGTCGAGTCTAGGAGCTGCCGTACCCAATTGACCACTTATTTGTTGCTGGAAAGCCTGTGTTCGACTCGCATGCATTTCTAAATTAACTCGACTTGGTGGAATGTTGTCAAGTCCTTATCAAGATATTCAATTTAATATACATCTGACAAAAGCCAAAAGACAAAGAAAATGACTTCTACAGAGATATTTGCGATTAGAGTTATTGGTCAATGTTTTGTAGTTACATACAGTACTTGCCAAAAAGATACAGACTTTTAGTTTTTTAAGCAAAATTGTTTGGAATCTTTAATACTTTGTAGCGTAACCCTTGGCGTCAGTGACTGCTTGGCATCTGCGCAGCATAGACTCAATTAACTTGTCTACCGTCAACTGTGGAATCTTGCTCCATTCTTCCTTAAATTAGACAAACTTCTCAGTTACATTTTGGCTGTTTTGCCAGTGAAATGTTGTCCTACCTCTTTCCATAATGGCACAATAATACTCAAGTTAAGAGATTGGCATAGCCAATCAAGATGTGTAATTCCATGTCGCTGAATCGACTCTACATCATGCAAACGATGTTTAGTGTCATTATCTTTCTGACAAATAAACCTGCGCCCTACGAAATTACAAGCATAGAGTAGCATTACTCTTTCTAGTATTTCTCGATATTGTGTCGATCCATTATTCCATTAATATAATCAAGAGGGCCTATATTACAGGATTCTTCCCTGACTCCTACCTGGAACGATAGCCTTTTGCTGATCTACGCTTATTTAAATTTGCAACCCAACGTGAACTACCCATATTTAACAATATATATTTTTCACTATCACTTTAATAATCCAAGAAACAACTTAGAACAAAGGAAAAACGTTGAAATGTCGAAATATCACAGTTGAAAAGACTCCGAGAATTTCCGTAAAATCTCGCAACACAGCAATAGCTGACTCTCTAAGAACTATAAACTGGTCGTCAGATATTTGTGCAACAGTTTTGTGATCAATTAAATTGTTTTAAAGGCAATATCTTTTTGGCCGGTACCTACTGTATGTATATTCTAAATCTTTTTAAATTTTGTTGTCTACCTGAATTTTCGAAATGTAGGGCTCTTCTTGAATTTTAGTGCCCATTTCTTTAAACCACAATCCTGTATAACCATTCGATGGTGTGAATTCATTGAATGTGTACTTGAACAGGCGATAAAACATTTGTCGCCTTGTTCTAGTGGTAGGCACTTACTGTCCCCACAATGTTAATTATCTAAGCAACAGTACCTTACGGTAATGGACATCTCCTAAAGCTAAAGGGTTCCGAATTTCTCTGATCTTAATCGAGATGATACACGTCTTGTTAGGCATCACCCTCATCTACATACATCCACAAAATCAATTGAACTTCATAAATTGAGTAATTGCAATTACTTCCATTTACGTGGAGAACTTCTTCGCATAGTTTACAAATTACACATCTCATAATTAGACTCATAATCACAATAGAATAGATATTTATATGTCATCGCAAACTTCACATAAAGATATGAAGATGGATATGAAGATATGAACAAAGTATGAGGGTGAAAAAGAAGTAAATATTAACATTTTACTTTTACCAAGTCGTCAAAACAAAACCGTAGACCTAAATATAAATATAATAAATATTTAAATTAATTCAACCGGAAACCAATACCTATGGATTATCTGCCGATAGACGTTGGACTAACCTCAATAACACAGCATTAACGTACATACAACGAAAACCTTTTAATATATTAGATATGGTAGTCTGATTTTCATATAGGTCAAATCAATCACCAATTGTGTAGTCCATATTGACTCAATTAAATTGTTGTGTACGTTTGACAAGGTAGTTTGAATTGATTATTCTATTTATGTCAATCTTTATCTATTATAGCAGCCAACTAGACAGTTATATGTTGTTTTCGATTATGCGGCTAGGTAATAATACCGAATTGAAGTGAACGTGTCAAAATCTAGTTGAATACATTTCCATTTATCGTGAGAATAATAATCCGCAAAACAAATCACATTCCTCATGTTCTGTTTGTTTCTACTTTTGTATGTTAAGATGTTCGATTGCATCTGCTCTTTTCAGACTTGATATTATTTCTCTATATTGCAGAGAAACGCCATTAAAAACAAGACACGACTCCATTTAAATTACAATCATTATCAAAAAATTACCATCTTTATCTATTAACAATTCAGTAAATTAAAACTAATACAGTTTCCAACGCACATACCGAACAAACTGGAGCACAGAACGTGACTTTGTATTACTTTATGGTCATGCCCTGTTCATTAAAACTGCAACGTATATAACGCAGTAGATAAACAACAAAAAAAAGACTCTGTAATCGTCGATGCCATTGTAGCATAAAATTGTAGACGGTGCACAGGTAGACAGGTACTACCTGTTCGCAAATCAGTAACGATAATTCATGATATGAATGGGTCCGGTCTTTACGCTTGCACACTGTGCGTGTTGAATGGAAGAAGGTGGCCACCGGAAACCGGATGTAATCATATTGAAAGTTCGTTAAAGGGTTGACGACAGGTATGTTAATGACGGCCGGTGCAATTCATGTAAAGTTTTAGTTGGTTCTGGCAGTTAGTTAATTGTTCTTTCGAATTTACGTTAGTCTATTGTTTAAAAAGTGGATGATTCATCAGAATTATAATGAATGTCGATAAGTACACAACATTGGAATTTATTATTCGCTACACCTGTTGGTAAGTTATTCAGTTAAGGTATTTAACTAGGACTGCATACTTCAATTAGAAACATTGGATAAAGATGTGTTATTTTCTGAACAGCTATAGCTTGATAGATTTAGGAAAATCTCATATTCTCACAATATTAAATGTAATGATCAATAGTTCCAAAGCTTGCATAGAACTATAAAACACCACGTTCTGTTCAACAAATGCATGTTGGCTCTCTGTTTTTCCAGTTTACTAGCTAACTTCTACATTCTCAGACCAGATTTCATCTACAGCTATATGAAATCAATGACTACCAGGACCAGGATACTAACCAGGACTATTACAAGAGATATAGGCGCTTGCTACTACATGCTTCTATTGAAAAATGTTTGGACGCAGAGATCTATATCCTGTAATTTCGCCAAAAGCTTGCTGGGGATCATCCTACAGCTTTTGAGATATTGATGTTAAGGTCATGAATTCCACCTTCACCAGACTGTCAGTTTTAGATCTGTCTGTGTAGGTACTAGACTAATAATTCATTTTCAAATGTTGTTCCACTAAAACATTATTCCTCATGGATTAGGAAAAGCACCCAAATGGTCCTTCATGACTCAGAGTAACAGCCATGCTGTCTATTGCTTTGTGGAGCATATTGCATGTCGACATAACTAACTTATTACGTTTGGTTTGAAATTTCTCAAGAAATATTTTTGTCTAGTCTTAATGGCCATTTTTTTTATTTGGGAACCTCTCGAAGAGGCTGTTTCAATTCACTCTTTGGCAAAGAATTACTACCACCTTTATATCCCAGATCGATTTTCTTTGTCTGTCATTTAGATTTGTATGACACTTATCAGTTGAAACCAGACAATCGAAGACTGTGGTTGATCAAAACTTACCATAGAACATTCCAAGATTAAATTTGAATACTTGCATTCACTTTATAATGAAGTTAACGAATAGGAGAAAAGATTGGTGCAATGAGGCAGAGTATAGATGAATGGCTGGATACCTCTTATCAATGCTGGGCATAAGTATTGGAAAAGTTGAAAATACCATTTATTAAAAAAATTAATAATAAAAGATTTGCATTTTTACTCAACATAAAATTTAGCTGGGAGAATGAAAAGCGGTCAAATTAAAGTGGCCTACTTTACAATATTATTATCGATTAGGCTGATCTTGACACCTTCGTAGAGTAACTGTATGCATTGCCATCTGGATCGTATTCCTTTGAGAATTCCAGAGGAAATGGTGTAACACTTGCTGGTGATACGCTATTAGAGTGTGTTCAACAAGTTCTTGTGTAAAAAATGGATCAGTTAGAACTGTAAATCAGAGTGTTTTAGCAAGGTGGTACCACATCACGCCTAGCTTGGCCCACGATTCAATTGAGCGATAAAATTCCACGTATAAATAATGTCGAAAACTTTTAATATTGACACTCCTTCACAATGCTGTGAGTTGACACCTTGAAATTTCTTCCTATAGAAACATATGAAGCAAAACGTATATATCCTCTGGGGCTACGGCCGTCTGTGTGCCACAAGTTATCAATGATCAAAGACTAAAACATAAGCAATAATAGCCCTTCTTGTCAGCACGTCTTCACGGGCCGAAGACTACCGATTAAATTGCGAAATTGGACCTCGATAGAGTGGGTGTTGCTTGTAGAATACTTTCAAGTCCTTAGAGTCCTTTCCATTATGTATTTCAAAAGGTTATATATCTATCTGCTTTAAGGAACCTAGTTTTCAGTCAGTCAACTCTGTTTGCAGCACAGTCAAAAAGTGCTCATATTCTCCTGGAGATTGTTGGATCCCTTCGACTGTGAAGTTTTTCCCTATCTATGTATGTGTAGTATTGGGGTAATGATACACTGCGATCTGAAGATCTATTAGGTCCCCCATTCTTTGGAATGATCAACAAGTAAACTTTGAGTAACCTCGTTGTTGTGAAGAGGATTCATATAGCAACAAACCAACCACAACTTTGCGGTTAACGGACAACATTCGAAGAAAAATTGATGAAATTAGACCAAGAGTCTCCAAAATTTTCATAAGGGAACTAAGATAAATTAAGGGCATTGTGTTACGTTAGTGTTAACCTTCCTATGTGTGCTCACTACCATGACAACGGACTTTGAGCCGTACGGGAAATTCAATTACTAAATACTAAAGCACAAGCAACCCCTCTTTAATGGCAACTATTTACCTACTCAGTTATATACAACAGTTACCTATTTTGTCCCAACTTCACTGCAAATTCTGGAAAAAGTCGTTGAATTATAAAGGGTTCTTTGCTGCATAGCTTGAATTATTGATTTAGAGTAGATGTTGTTTGCAGTTTTCTCATGATCTCTTGGATTGCGTCTGAGAAATTCGGGCATTTTTCTCCGAGAAATGTCAACCATTTTGTCAAAAAGAGTCTACTATGTCTTCTATTTCCACTGAAGCAGAAAAGTGATTCTGAATTGGGACTCTTAGGGTTTTCGTAGCATAATTGCTGCAGATTTCGGTTTTTGCTGCTGGTCAACTGTTGAAGATAATATCTCACAGCTCGTAATTAAATGTAACCATGCAGTTTTTTGGCTTTCGTATATTTTATCACTCTTACTTGGAAACTAATATATGATGTTAGATTAGTTTCATAACAAAGGTAAGGATATGCAACTAATAGTACATGCATATGTATATGCATACAATAATGTTTTACTTTAAAGTAAGTAATTAATTTTGCCAGGTAACGTACCTTTTTGTAATACATATTTTCTTAGCTTCTTAATAGCATCTTTTTCCCATCTAACAGTAATAAATTCCTACAAATTATTTTAATAAATCATTGTAATTAAATTAACGTTAAATTAGATTAAAACATATCTTTTTACACCTCGATGCCACTTAGCATACCTTGTAGCCTGCCGAAAGCAGCCTAGATTTCAAATTATTTATGTGATTGCAAACCTAATTTCAATTCTACATCCTCTGTGTTTTACTAAAAAAAATAGCTAAACAAATGACATACATATACCACTGTCGGACACTCAATAATTTACGCCTAATGGCCTGCTGATAGCTAAATAATAAACAGAAAAAAATACAACACACAGTTCGTATACAGTTCCGTTTTAATTTTTTCTGCACTTACTACAGGAATATGACATCATCTGTTGTATTTCCTCGGATTAATCATTCTGTAAGATCTGTCCTCTTTCTATCGCGTGCGCATTTTTTGCCCGTTTTGACTAGTAATTGATAAATCACCTCATAATTCTTCGCGGACATTGATTAATATGATTTGAATCCAAAAACAAATATTTGAACTTCACACAGAGGACATTTTGAATTAAATTTAAATAATTCGCTAATCTAATTAGCAGATAGATATGTTTTTAAAAGCCGCTAATGTGATGTAAATATTTATGATCTCTTTTTACTACTGTGACTTAGGATGTGCCTTGTTTGTTTTATAAAATTACTCGAAAAAATTTGTGTTAAATTTTGAAAACCGTTATTAGGTCAAGATTAAGTGAATACTTCAGATTCAATAAATTAGGACGCTGTTGGTGTAACTTAATGTTAAATATCGAAAGATAATAGAAATTTGTGTCAATCGGTTAAAGGACATTTATTTTCAAATTCTTATAACTGTGTCGCATGGTGATAACGATAACTGTACATTATCTATCCGAACGGTTTAATTAAGAACTAATATGAAGGGGAATGTGACAGTTAAATATCTGGATATGCGTCTGTATACAAATGAATAGAAATGAAGAGACCTAAGTGGAAAGGCCTAACCGTTTTGCGGCTAATTACTTTACGATGGCTTTTGAAAATGCAAAATTGTTTGCAACAACATTGGTCATTTATTGCAGACGTTTACATACTAACCCAAGACGTATTCCTCTTGGAAAAAAATGCTAGGAGCTTGGCACTTTCTTTGGTCTTTGTATCGGGATAAAATCAAAAATTAGCCCGTTCAAATCAATATGATTTACACACAATTCATGGATCAATTCCTAATACGAACTCGTGAGAAAGTCAAATCTTATTGTTAGTTAGATAGAGGAAAATGCTTTCAAGTCACATGAAAATTGTAGGGTTTGGCGTATATGAAGCTAATGATTCATATAGAATTCTGATTACAGTCATTAATGTAGTGGTGGAGAAATTTAGTGGGTTTCACCAAAAGGCTACTATAAACGTATCTATTATCTTAGGTCGCTTTAAACTCAGTTATTTTTTGGTCAGAACCAATCTTTGAGTAGATTTTGACAGTTCCTTCTAAATAATTTAAAGGTTTTGCGGGATAGAACATTTCTGCACCTTCACAACTCATAAACCCAAGAATATAAATTGAATAAATCTAAGCTTTGATGAGAAATGTGATTAGTCAGAAAGCCTTCGTCTACAATCCACTGTATCTTCATAACTACATTAAGTCTCCATTAAGTTTTCGTCTATTCCCATACATTAAACAGGCTTGCATGGCTTGAACTTGAGACGATTTTCTTTTACAAGAGAACTTTCGGAGAGTGCTGTTGTTCTGTTCTAATTTTCTACCAGCTTTGAAAAAAAAAGTGGCTAACTTGCTTGTTGTTAAATGGAGAACAACTTGGTACTTTGCCAAATCTTTCAACCATCCTTTATCGAGTTTAGCATTTTGAAAACAGAGTTCAATATCGTGACAACTAGCCAGCTTAAGACTTGTTTTGTTAAACCACAAAACATATTATTTTATCAAGGTCTTTAACATCTGCTACAGTTGGCACTTTCCCTCTAGGTTTGGGCTAAATATGTATCTAAACCGACCAAGTGCGTTCTCGGTTTAGCCTTTCATCCCATAATTACCAATTTAAGCTACAAACCTCAAGGTACTACTTTTTGATACAATTGTCATGGAACAAAGTGAAAGGTATTTCGCTTTTTTCTTAGTGAAAACTTTGAACCATTAGAGACGACGTCAATGTTTCTTGTTTCAATTATGTTGTTCATATTATAATATGACATACGAATAACCTTAAATTAACAATATACTAATTAGTCGCAATTATTTAAATAATATTGAACTATGTAGTGTATCTTAAACACTTAAAAATGCCCAAAGAATCATTCTCACCTAGCAGACTACAAAAATCTGCCAGATTGCACACTTGGGCAAAGAATCTCTAGTTGGTCTGGTCATACCTTAAAATCATTGGATTCTTGAAACGCATTTTCCCCATATTCCAAAAAAGTGACCGTCTACAGTTACGCAATCTATATTTTATCTGATAGTTAAGTTGTTTTCAGAATACTGAGATATTAAATTCAATTCAGTTCAACAGTATGTTCGGACAACTGGCGATATGTACATACAAACAAAGCTATAAAATACTCCACACACACCAAAATTCCATGCCAAGAGCTAAACTGATAGTCTAGATATTCTATGGTAGCATCCTGCTCAAAGACTTGTCAGAAATAAGGATGGAATTATAAAAATAAAGATCAAGAGTGATTAATTCATCCTTTATTTTGTATCAAATATCAATAACCCTTCTAGTTTCGTTAATGTAGTCTTCAGAAAAGACGGTTACATTACCAGCACAATGCTGAAGAATTGTAGTGTTTAATGGGAAAATTGGCGATAGTGTCAGTACAAGTAATGACGCGTATTTCAACAGAATCGGAATTCTACGCATGTATCCGTGATTGTGTATATCATATACACATAGATTCAATTCTGCTGGATTTCTAATTTGCATTCATGAAATATTGCCGTCATTAAAGACACAATCATATTAAAAATAATTAGATGCGAACTTCTTTACAATTAATTCCAACTAACATTATCGTCTGATTCTAATATTTACGACTAGAGAGGATATCCTACACAAATCGTTCCAATCTCATTGGATATGCTAGACTAGAAGGATATGCATTTTACAGATGTTATGCATTGATATTAAAACTAATGTGTAGAACAATAGAAAGTGACTAGTTTATAGTGTTGTTGTTTTAATAAGCCCAACCTCAAGATAAGGTTCATTAATATAAAATATGGTCATCTAATGTAATTCTCTCGCTCGTTAATGTATTCTAAGAACTGTTGCTGTCACGGACAAGGGCTCGAAGATAATATGACACACATACAGATGTAATTTCTTGGCGGATGTCGAAGAAGAAAAAATGCGGTGTATTTCCGCGTGTTACCACTTGCGCGAGGAATAATGATAATGAGCTGGTGAAACTCAGGAGGAACGATGGAATTTAATACCTTGTAATGTACAGAAATGGGTATAATAATTACAACACAATAGCAATGTCGGTTAGAACCTAGTTAAAATGGAAGAAAAATGAATACCATTACTTCTAGTCATCAATAAGTAATATCCTTTCTATCTAAATATGTATATAACAGTCCACAACACTAATTGGTGTATTCTCGTTAGTTATTTATTGAAGTCTATTTATAAATCCTAAATAGTAAACAAAAAGAATCAATGAAAATTTACTTCTTTAATGCTATACAATTATAAGGAAGACATCTTTGGTTTTTACGAATGGATCCATTTTCGTTGACTGAGCACTAACCAAAGAACAGTCAAGTGTTACATAGTAGGTAAAGTAATGTATCAGATTTAGACGTTTGAATGATCATAGTGTAGTCCAAATGTGAGCTAATACAGGAAGACGATGCTCAAGTGTTCGGCGTGAGCCGAGGTAAAATGTTCCAATGCTGCCATCATTTTTTCGACAGAAATTGGAACAGTTAGAAGACGACAAAGACGAGGTGGAGCAGCATGAACAACACCAACCGATTTTTGACATGTGGTCTCTATGCTGGAAAGTCAATTATTTTAACTTCTATCTTTTGAAGCATAAAAGTTTAGTCAACGAATATTATTCATTGGAGTATTTGGAGCTGCTTCAAACTGTTAAAGGCATAAAAGACCTAATTATTAGACGAGGTGTTTGCTTCTCCTATTTAATGTAGTTTTTCATAACAAAGGATTAATTGCTTCAAGCACCTCCTCACTATTCCCATATATGTATTTCGACTGTGTATGAAAACATTCAGTTGAAATCTTTTAAATAATCTTATCTCAAAAGTGCTTGATAAGGCAGATCACGACTTTCTGACAGAAAAATGGGAGAGGCGGGGTTTTTGGGATCCAATATTAAATATACTTAAATCAAACTTGTATGGTGGATGCCGGCGAGAAATTAGAAACCAATATTCGTCTTAGTGGAGAAATATAGAGAGGGTGTAAGGATTGATAATTGGGCAAATTTTAGACGGTTTTAATAAAGTCATGACATTTGATCTTACGTTTGTTGTAATCAAAGCAAACAAAGCAATTGATTTGCAGGATATAATTGTGGTATGTTGTATAAAAATTCGAAAATTGGTTCGGTCATGATCCCTTAATATTTAATATTAACAAACCCTACTACTGCTAAATTTTTAGACACAACGATTGATGTTCAGCTAACTTAGAAAAATCATATTAATCAAGTAACAAGAAACTGTACTTACAAAGTACTAGGATGTCCCACGACGAACTGCCGCGATCGATTTCTCGGAAAGTAGACTTTGGAAATTTTAGAAAATTTGACAACTTACTAATATCGATGGTGGCAATTCGGCTAAAATATTTTCAAGGTGATCGCATTTCCGGTTATACCGGAAGTAGATGGCAACATTCTTATTTTAAATGGAATACCCTATATATTATCACATTTTTGGATTCCTCAGAATATTCTAGATATTTTTCGTGTATAATATCCTATACCTAAGTCCAACCGTTTTTGACATATTTTA
>SMLS01063766.1:0-47225 GCA_004785975.1 Popillia japonica
TTTATATTTTTATAAAATAACAGACAAATAAATTGTTCTTTAGTTTCTATAGATGAAATATGATACATAACATGTACGAGAAAGAGGTAGGTACTACATACACATATACCGGCAGGCTTCTATGGTCACCCGATTTCCGATATTGCACGAACTCGTGAAGTTATTGGGTGACTGTCGCGATATACTGTGAGCAGTCTGCAGCATCTATTCACTATAACTAACTGTAGCTAACTATAACACATTATTTATCATACTTGTAAACGTTAAATATCCGTCCAAGATGCATATGATGATGAAGTGGCTGATAAAGGAACACCCGCACATCGTACGCGCCTATCCCCCAATTACTTGCCGCGCTTGTTTCGTGCAATGTCGGGTGACAATAGGAACACGCCAGTACCTGTATATGTATGTATATAAATTTGATAAAACCTGATGCTGGATTTAGAGCGTGATTTAATTATAATGTCAATATGCTGCTTATAGTAGGGCAAGAACATTTCTGACTATACAACATTGTTTCATTGCCTTACTTGCAAAATGAAAAAATGAATAGAAATGTATACAAATTCTTGAGCTGTTAGTCTACATCTTCAATTAAGCTGGTTCTAGTGCTGTTGAATTCGAAATTTCAAATTTCAGTAAATCCGAAATTCGAACAGTAAATTAAAAATGTGAAAGATTATCTAAATCAAATAAAAAATAAATTTACACTGAAAATTCTAAATTGTGCATTCATAATTCAAATTGGTTTGAAATTAATGGTTTAGGCGAAATAAAAATCTTAGAACATTTTATTTTATTTATTTATTAAATTCGTATAGCGGGATATTCTTTGCGACCTGTCGATAGAATGTCAATAGGTTTCTGACCGACTGAAAGTGGTAGTACGGATTTCAAGAGTAGGCGTACATGCCCACAAGGCTGCAGCTGCGTTGTTGTTGGGCGATTCGATCCCTCGGCCAAAGCAAAGTGATTGTGATATTCTTTCCCTCGCTAGCTCACTTCTATATAGCTATTGCTGGTATGAATAACAAATTAATAATCATTTGTCCAAGCGAGTTATTGTAAACTCGATTTATACAAAGTATGTGGAATTAATATAACATACAATATATTGTTCGCATTAGTGAAAAGAGAAAATATGACAACAATACTCATTTGATAACTTAAAAACGCAGCTGCGATACGTAGCATTTATTTGTTTTTATTCAGTCTTACTTTTATATCGAAGCATCAGATAATGTAACTGATAACAGATTTCAGTGTATTAAAAATTACTGACCGCGATTTACTAACCGTTATAAAACTAAAACCCCGTACACTAATATCCAGTGACGTCTTATGAAAAACTGAAAGAAATGAATCGAACGCCGGTTTCACTTCAAATGAATTGCGCATGTCCAACGATTCGTCCCCATCGCCTCGCAGTAGTACGGAACGACGGCTTCGTCGAATTAATTTGATTGCAAAGATCGATGTGTCGATGGCATTTTGTAGTAGTTAGACAAAGACAGTAGCGTATTCTTGTCGTTAGATGGCGATGGCATGGATTGAGACAGCCCGGCAGAGTAATAGGCGCGTATTTCTTCACTGTGTTAACCAATAGAAAGTTATATTTTCATCTTTTTTTTTATTCATATAAAGAGGATCGTCACATTAAATGTTAATATACATTGTACATATACGATATAATACATGCATGTAATAACTTTTTATTTCGATTCAAACTAATGTTTATTTTTTTTAAATACTAACATGTTGACATGATCGGGACCGGAATAGGCAATTTCTTTTAGCTGACACGGTATTTCCAGCCGTAGAGGATACCCTTTCTGATGATGTTGATGTCACCGGAATTGCTAGATTTGCTCTAACTACTGTTGATAAGATAGGATACTTCCTGGCATTTGATTTCCACCATTCAAACGGTTTTTGCTTCTTCAAGATTCCCATTTTTTGTTTATACATTTCGAATTCCGATATGTTCCTATTGGAAGATTATCGGAAAATTATATCCATAAAAGTTGATGGTGTTTCTGTTGCCGGATTTTTTTCAGAATTCTGAAGGGTATTGTAAATTTCATTCACTTTATCTATTATGTTCAATTTATAATAATCTTCAGTATTAAAAGACTTGTGGGATCCACTTATTCTGAAATTTGCGTCGCCATAATTTGTTCCTCGTTCCTCGTTACTTTGAAATTCTTGGATTAACGCACAATCTGTTTCTTTTATCGTCAAAAAGTTATTGATTAGAGAGTGAACAACTGGACGCACCATAGAAAGTGTTCAAATGGTTTCAGAACAGCAACAATGAGTCTATCCATCATGTAGAAAACGGAATTCCACCTAGTTTTGCACTATTGAATTCAATTATGGTTCGTTACATTAAACTTTATTTTGCAAATTCCAGGTTGCCATTAAGGATTGCAAAGCGTCGTGCACTTTTGATGTATTTCCAACATAGCGCAGATTTCAAGGCATACGTATTTCATCTCGCAGTTTGTATTGATAAAATGTGCAGTAATAGACATGTAAGACATAGTTGCTCTCGATGTCCACAGGTCTGTGGTTAAAGTAATTTTATCTATAGTCTGTATCGTTCTTTCATTTTTGCACATGCTATACTGTATATTAAATTTCTCCAAGCGATCATGGTTGAACGTGCTGTTATTTTATATTTTGGTTCCAATATTAGCATGAGGTTTTTAAATCCTTCCCCTTCTATAATTGAAGTTGGCAACATTTCCCAAGCTATAAAGTTTGCAATTCCTTGACTTATAAGTTCTTGTCTATTTTGCGATACTTTGCGAAATCAACATAAGTCAGTAATTTTTACTTGTAGTCATGGTTTTGTTATAAGAAGTACTTGGATATTTTTTCTATATCGCACTCTTTAGAACCTAATACAACTTCGCTCTCAGAGTTAGAGTCTTGATCGATAGGAGCCGTGCTAGAACTAGTTGCATCACTACATGTGACATCTCTGAAAAGAATGTTTCAATAGTACAATATTGACAAAACAGTTGATTATTCGTGTACAATCGATTTGTACTATGTGTAGTCATTAGTTAATACGCTCCATGTGTATTATATATATATGTAAGTGTATATAGGAGTCTAATTTACTATAATAGTCAAGTCGATGTTGCAAAAATATTACAAAACTACAGTAGTGCTAAAACTTACAATCAAAATCTATTAATTATCTCAGTGAATTTGTTAATGACTATGCTGTACTATGTTTATTTAATATGCAATGAAATGCTGAGTAAGCAAGTACAGTACATACATATGTAAGGTACAGTTAAAACACGTACTTGAAAAGATATTTTGCATTAAACATATTGACAAAGTACTAGTTACTAAATTTAGTAGTCACAAAACAATGTACTATCATGGACAGATAGAATGTCTGGATATACGAAATGCATGTTGCGCTCCTGATCCAATATCGATTGTGCCGTCAAGCGAATTGTATCAGGAGCGCAGCTTGCACTCCGTACACCCAGACATTCTATCTGTCCATGACTGTACATATATATACAATATGTCTGTATATATACATTATTTATCAAATTCATATTTTTAAACAATACTCGTATTAAAAAATTTTGACTTCTAACATTTGCTTATTACTTTATGGACCATGCAGAACATTTTATAAATAACTTTTTTTCGTAACATTACAAATAAAAAACTTTCCCATATATTGCCAACTTTTTCGGATATACTGTACCTATATGTCTGTATTAACAATAAAATTATATAACAATTAGGACGAACCTTACCTCTTTTTTACATTAACTGTTATATGTTTTAATAATAATTATAATAATGCATGCCTTAACATCCCCCAACAGCTTGCGCCAATTACAGGGGGCATCGGCCGGCCACGCGTTATTATTACGGCTGCGGCTGTAGACCGACTTAAGATGTTATCTTTCCGCATTTGCCGTGGAATTTGGGAATCTACAGAAAACCAAATTCAGAGAGAACACACCAGGGTTCGAACCCGATATCACCGGACTATGTAGCGAGCGCGCAAAGCACTGCGCTACACGCCTGTTTTGCTTTTATGTGCGTGCCATAACGGGGTAGTTGATTTATGATCTTTTAAATTCATACCGCACAAATAGCAATTAACTGTATTATCACTCCTATTCCTAAAATATTTCCATACATCACTGCGAGACGACATAATAACATTTCAATATCAATACACCTTCAAAACAATCTGAAAACTCTTGGCGTATGATACTACATGGAGAATGAATCGCTTCACTTTGTAAGATCTTTTGGATATATAAATATTAAATAGAATGTGCATTATACACAATTACTGAGTTTATGCTTTCCCTAAATGCGTATTGAATACGCATTACGACTATAATTCGGTTCTAAGTCCTGTAGCATAAACACCTCTCGATGCGCATTATAGCACGAAATGCGAATTGACGAAATCCTGGTTTCAAGGGTGGTTTAAGAATAGCGGTTTGGTTGTATAAACGTTTAATTCGAATTGAAAGTGTATTAAAGCAGGTTACCAACACAGTGTAAACGAACGACATATCACATGTGAAAAATAGGTTATGTTGTATTGGCATATTACATATCTGACAACTGTATGCGCACAGTGCAATATGTGTACGAAATACAACATTACAATGATTATGGTTACATCATAGAATTTGTGTTACAAACTGAAACGATTGGCAATAACCCTTGTAAACCCCGGCAAATTCGAAATATTTGGATGCGTATCATTTATATTGCGCATTACGAGAAAAGCATAAACAGATTAAGTTTTCGATCCGTACTTATTAATTCGCATTTTCTAATGCGCACTCACAAAGCATAAACGTAGTAAATGAAAGCTTTGAATGCGCACGATACGTTATTTCTGTAACAAGAAATTAAATACATAGCACTTCATACAGAGGCTTATTCAATTTTGGAAGTAAAATAAAGCTGTTCATTGATAATTTCGACAACATATAAAACGTCCGTTGGTCCAATCTGAAATTCGGTTACGAATTTGTAAATTCGAAATTGGGTTTCGAATTTGAAATTCGAATACCTTTGTAACAAGAATTCGATATTTCGATTTTGGAGAAATTCGAATATTCGAATTTTATTGACAGCACTAGTTGGTTCTCACGTCTTTTACATATTTTACCGCTAAATTTGAGTACTATTGTATTTACAATTTGATATATGTATATGCAATAACGAAATTAAATCTAACAAAATATATCTTTTAGCTTAATAAAAGAGGAAAGTCAACGACCCAAGTATAATAGGCTTCTTCAGGATCCATTTATAACCAAGTCAGAGAGCGAAGTCGTAGATGTAGCCGCTTATGTATCTGAAATAATGGATGAGATGGCAAATAATGGTATTAGTGATTATACAACAAACCAACAATAGAAGTTTAAATAGTAAATTAATGGTAGACATTCCTAAGAACACCACGAGTGATATATTTACGGTAATTGCAGCAAATGCGATACTTGCCAATGGTTACGTGCAGAAGCGATTTGTATAATGTAAATATTACAAAATTTATTTGATTCAAATTCTAAAATTTAGTCAGTTTAAAACTAAGTCTTATTCGATCGAGAAATAGATTTTTGAATCTATAATTGTATTGTACATTGGTTTCTAATCAAAACAATTTGAATAAAATTAGATATATTTTGTATTATTGTACTGACCACCATTCATTGGGGTTCATTTACTGAATGTACCTTTATATGTGCCACATAACACAGAATAATTTACAAGCTGTTATTAAATTAAGTCAAATTTTAAGACTAAGAAAACAGAAATTAGTATCTAATCAAATAAGTTTATACTTGCAAATTGTTTCAATATATAGGAACAGAACGGAATTAAATTTCCGGGTGTAAGTAATTGCCTATTTAATATAGCAATAAGATGCTATGTTCGTACTCATAAGTAAGTCGCAGAGGTTGGACAGTACGTGCAGTTTGGAGTTTGAATCTACTCTAGAATCTAGGAAATTTCTATGAGAAGATCTTTATAAATAGTAGTTTGTTTTTACTAATCCTTAAACTCGACCTACGTAGACCATTAATATATATATAAATAAATGAAACTTAAGATAAAAATAAATTAAATTCCATATATTTTTTAGAATATTGATTACTGATGTGCAAGTAAAAATACATCTAGGAATAAAAAAACAGAAATAAATATTAATGAGGCATGTGGAAAAGTATTTGGCGAGAAACCTAATAAATAAATTTTTCCTATGATTATGAATTGAATTGTAGAAGCCAAAAATTTTATAAATTGTACAACTTTGGTTGAAATGGGCGTTGACAGACAATATGATTCGAAAAATACTATGATTATAAACAGTAGCATAAATAAGTAATTTAAAATTTAGAAATTATCATTCTCAGCATATGCAGACAAGCAAGGTATATTTACTTTGTATTAACTCTTAACAAACTCGTAATAAAAACTAGACGTAATTTAATGGAGAAATGAATGTAGTATCTCTTTTTCTTGAGAATTTTTTTAAATAATGATATTTTTCAACACTAATAGTAACTGTGTTAAAAAGAACATCTAACAACGGAAAACAACATTCAAACAACAATAACTGTTGTAAGTTGTTTGATGTCACAAAAAGTCGCAATAATTTAATTGCAGTAGTCAATTTAACAAATTTAAAAAGTAACCTGGCAATAATACTTGATGTTCTGGTTTGTTAAAAGTTGTATATTATGTGCAATCGTACTTAGTAATAAATTATCAGTTTCCTAAAGAAGGGTATACCGACATTGTTTTTATGTAAATATGTATTTTGTAATGCAACGCTCGTAAAGCAGCGACAGTATATCGAAATCCCATTTTGCGATAGCGGAACTATACATTTACCATTAAAAAGGTACACAAGCATATTACATTAGTGAGATGTTCGACAACGATTAAACTTTTGCCACTGGATTTTCGATTAACACACAGGAGATGAACAAGATTCTTTCAAGAATTATCTAACCAAATGAATCTCATTTGTAAAGATATGGTATTAAGAATCTCTACAATAAATATTTGGTATGTGTGAACAACCACACGCAAAAAGAACGCGTCATTTTCAGAAGAGATTTAGTATAAACGTTTGGGGTAGTTTATTTGGTAACGCACATAATTTGAATATACATTTGACGGATCGTTAAATAAAAATGGGTACCATAATTTTATGCATACGTTTTTGACCTTCTGGAAGACATACCCCTCTGCCGGATCTCAGATATGTGGTACCAGTGGAGAGCTTCTACCTGATTGAGGATGATGTGACCTCTAAATTCCCAAATTGGTCCTTTGTCAAGGATAATTTAAGTTCTCATTTCATGTTGTGTTTCAACAATAAACAATGTCAATAATAACGAGTGAATTATCTCCACATTACAATATTGTTTTGACTGTGCGATTTTATGTTGCATAATTTCTTATTTGAAATATATGCAATTAACTGTTGTCTATTTATACATAACTAATTGTAAAAGGCATTTTAAAGACTTGCTTGGTACAAGCCAACCGACTAATTAAAATATTGCAAAAGATATGCTAACTACATACTAGATATGTATTTTTTCATTTTTGTTGTTATACTGTTATTTATTTCTTTAAGCGAGGGAATAAATGCGAACCATGAAGCATGGCAGTTTCTGTAGGACTTGTAGGTTATTATATCTGCAATAAATTTTTAATCTATAAATATATATTAGTGGTAATAGACAGACACTTGCTTCTAATATCAATAAGTAAAACTAACAAGCGTTCCTTACGTTCTGGGTAGTCATGTCTGTGCTTAAATTATTAACACAGCCTATTAATAATGATAAATGAAATGTCGTTCTTGTGAAATTACTTGATAGGTAATGTATGTTTTTTGAGTTAAGTCAAACTTCTGTCAAGTAAGAAGAAATTCATAACATAAATAAATCACTAAGGGCATGCGTTTTGCAATACATAGCTGCTCTGGACGTGAAAAGTAATTTAACGCTTATTACATAATTCTAGCCGTTGGTTATGGACAGTTGATCTTCGTCTAAGTGGTGTAAAAGCCAATCATTTGTGTTTTTCTTTGGATATCATTTTTGTAAACGAAAATTTGCTTAATTTTAGATTGTAATAATGCAATTACATAATCTGCAATAATATCTTTTCACTATTTTTATCAGTATTTGTATGGATATTTCCTAAAAATAATTAAAACGGGTAATCTGTGCAAAAGAATTTCTTTAACTTTCTGGTTTGTTCGCGGTACTGTTGGATTGTGATTATTATTATTATTATGTACATACATATATGCCGTTACATTATACGGTTAAATATACATTTGCATATTGTTAACAATTTGTTACTAACTATGAAATTTGAAAATAAGTGTTCTAAAGCGAATCATAATAGAGAAAAGTATTTTTTACTTATTTTCAGATATATCAAAGTTCTTGAATTGCCTGTACTATAGCTTAATCAAACCCTCTAATATCTAATATAAAAAAATCTCCATATTATACAGGGTGTCCACGATATACGAAGCATGCAGTTAAGGGATGTTAGCTATAACGATTTAGAAACAAAAACATTTAATACACCATGGGTCTATCTGTAAGCGTAAACCAGAAAAAAAAAATATTTCTAAAAATCCTTATTTGGTCAAACTGTACAAGAAAACTCATCCATATTGCTTCTTAAATAACCAAAAAAGCATATCAAAAATTGAAAATAACTGAAAACAACGATGGAAACGAATTATTTAATACATTGAAATTGAAGCGTGGTGTCATTTCTTGTACACCATACTGTACACGTATTCAATAAAAGCACCCGATGTAAGCGAAACAACACATGTTGATACGACCTTGAAATACATTAGACCATTGTATCATACGAAGACAATGGTCATACGTTTTAAAAATATCCGAGATGTAGGAAAGAGGTATCTTTGCGTTCTTTTAAAATAATGTTATCACAATAAAATCGATGTTATGTTCAAGTTAGAGTGAAAAGGGCGTGTTTAATAGCAGCTTTCCATCGGTACATGAAAATTTAAGCCGAGGGCAAGTCGCATTAAATGAAAACAATGTAATAATAGTGCAATTATGTTAGGGCGCTTTAAGCTCTTTCGTAAAGGCTACTACAAATTTTATTTCTTTTCTTTTCATTGTGATAAATTGGTGGTCCTAAAAAGGACTTTTTGAGAGACAGGAGAAAATGTATTACAGGAAAGGCTCGATGTATTGCCCATTTGCAAGAACACACGCCTGTAATCGTCGGGTAAATCCTCCACTGATCTCATCTCATCTCTCTCTTGTGACATGAGAAATATTTTTTTTTCTCGTTTACGCTTACAGATAGACCCATGGTGTATTATATGTTTTGGTTTCTAAATCGTTATAGCTATTATCCCTGAACTGCATGCTTTGTATATCGCGGACACCCTGTATATAAAGGCTGCAAGATATTTAATTAAACTGTGGGAAGTACTTTACTTAATACTAAATTTTATGTGGCATTCACTTTTACATGTTTTATTGATAACCGTAGATATTCTATAATTGTTTAACATTGTATAGATAATTGTTTTGTATTAGAAATCCAATGGCACTATGTTGTTGTGTATGTAGCAATTGTTTCTGCACTTATGCCTAAATTTAAACAAATAATTTACTGTCATAGCAGATATGCTAGTATTTTTATGTGTTTTATCACTACTGAAAATATGAAATTCAGTGTGGTACATTACCCTTTAATTTCCTCTTTATTTATAATTACTGTTTAATATGTATAGAATGATGTACAATTGTATATTATAAAGTTTTATAATATAGGGTGTAAATATTGTATAAAGTATATATATATCCAATTAATAAGTTCTATCATATATGAAGTGTATATAAAACATTTTCTCTAGTGTAACATACTCTGTAATTTATTTACAGTCTGTCCTGGTGATAATTAATTTACTGGAAAATATTCAACTTTAACTATACATATACATGTGCATTTTATATGCTGTATGTAAAATAGAACACAGACAATAAACTACTGATAGTTTGTTCCAGTTTTTGTAACTTGGTCATGCAAAAACGTTTTATGATCCTACGTATTCTATTGTTGATTATGAGTATCAGGAAAAGTTATCGTCGAAAGTGTCAAAATTATGCTTTTTATTCTTGACTGTACAAATTGACCACACAGTAGTTAAAATTCGTAACTGATTCAGTACCACGACAAAGTTGTGAAAGATCGACCAATATAGAGCTAACCTTTTGTAACTCTAAATTTGTAATTGGTGTAAAATTGATTGATTAAATCCAAAAAATAAAAACGTGTTTTGTACTGTATAATTGTATCTTTTCATTAAAAAAAGTATTGTTACAAGTTTAAGTTTTGTGCTTGTGAAAATATTGTTATTTAATTATTGCCTACACTGTAAATAAAGAATTATAAAGTAATTAATGATTTTACTGTAAATAAGTAACACAGCATGTAAATGTTCTATTCAAACACATTCTCAACTATATCTAAAAAAATGTAAATGTAAATATTACATATTTATTTAAAAGGGCCACTTTTACTCTTGTTTAAAAATCGTACCTTTTTAATTGCAATAAAATGCGAAGCGTACGTAAAATTCTGATATAGAAAAATGTTGGGAAAGTAATTTGAAGTGACTAAAGGATTTTTAAAAACCCGTCCAAAAATAACACTTATCGAAATCATTTCGATTATGTATTCGAATCAAATATATTTTACATGACGAGGCGTGTGGTGATCACAGCTATAATTTATTTTGTTCATGTACCTATTGTGCAGACAATTCGTGTTATGGGAGTGATCTATGTTCTTGATAGCAATATAGAGCAATATAGCAATTGTAGAGAATTTATATTGCATCAATAAAAATTAAATACTATCCTATATATCCATCTAATTGATGATACGCGTTTAGTGCGTGATTTTGCACTTTTGCGGTAACTATTCTTTGAATTTCCCACGTTTTTAATTAATATGTGAATACAATATACAGGGTGTCAAATGAATAGTGTCGGAAAAATAAACAGTATAAAACTAATATCGCAAGAAAGGCAAATCCAAAAAAATTACGATTAAAATAATTTTTCGTTTAATAATTCCAAATTTTGTTGAATCCAGGCCTGACTCGTGTATACAAGAAAAAAAGGGACACTGCAAAAATTTCTAATAGACAAACAGATATTTGTTATCAAGTTGAATGATATGTAAATAAATGTGTATTGTATTCTATGAATGGATTTGTTTACGAAGCAGCTTTGCTGCTCTATCAATTGCACATGTGGTCTTTTCACAAATATTCTATTTATGACACGGTCACACAGCTACTACAGATTTTATTCATTACGACATGTTTTACTTTCGTAGGAATTACGTTTTTGTTTTTTCATTACAGACACTTTCAATATTAAAGTACAACGACATATTATTACGTAATGATCTGGTAATTGATAATTTACTATTTGAGATCGCGTTCGTAGTTTTCTTTTCAAATAATTCGTGGTAGACCTGAAGATGATAGTTTGATGAGAAACAGGACAAAATCTTAGAGTAGTAATGTCCGCAATGACCAGCTCCGGATGCACGCTTCTGTGCGACGGCAAAACTTATAAGCTGGGTGCTGTGACAACACACAAGAAGATCCTCGACGTCTACAATATCCCGTCGACGATCATAAACAAGGTTTTTCATGTATCCTCACAGGAAAAAGTCCAACGGTTTTAAATCCGGACTTCGTGTTGGCCACGGAATCGTTCCTTTTCGTCCTATCCAATCTGCAAATGCCTGGTTTAAATGTTCTCATACAAATCGGGCAACATGTCGTGGAAGTGCCCCATCGTGCATGAACTACATTTGTCGTCATTCATGAATTGGCATGGTATCCAAGTAATCGGGTAACGTATTTTGGAGACAATTTAAATGATCTGCCGCAATTTTTCGAGAAGCACATGTGGGTCAAATAAATGATCGCCCAATATTCCAACCCATACATTTATGGATGTCCTATGTTGGGGATGAACTCTGGTGGATATCTTGTGGGTTTTCATCGGCCCAGTGATAAATATTATGGTAGGTAATTCAGCACACCATTTTTGTGAAGCAGCATTCATCGGTAAACAGGATCACGGATCGAATACTTGAAAGACGAGTTTCTGTTTGACGAAACCATTCACAACAGCTAACCCGTCGAGAAAAATAACTGATTGATAGACGTTGGATTTTCTGTACGTAATACGGGTACAGTAAAAGATTCTATCCTGTTTCTCCGTAGATTAAAATTATGTCCATGTACTCATCAGTATTCGTATAACGAATGCCTGTGAATGACTGAATCTTCTGCCTGTGTTGCCTATACATTTATATGTTGCGCTCGAATAACAAGACTGAACTGCGACTGAAAAATAGTATTTTCTCGTTACTGTGTCGAAATAAAGAAATCGTATTTTGGAACCTACGTTTCCATGCCAGCTTTAACCTCCTTTATTTTCATACACTATTCAGTAGATAAACACCTGTATATACATTATCAAACTTGGCAACGATATACGAATATACAAATCATGCACCTATATGTAGTTAGACGGTCGGATTGTCATCTAATTATACAGTATCTTTACAATTCAAAATAACAGCAAATATTAACATACTTATAAGACCGAAGCCGAATATTGTTACCTACAACTTATTTTCAACTGCATTCAATTTTTGAATATATACGTATTTGAGTATTACAATTTGATTCACAAAATAGCAAATGAATTAAGTGGCCAATTGTAAGTAAAGCATGGTAAGGCAGTCGTTACACACGATATCCACAAAAAATGCGTATATAGGTATGTACCTAAATTGTATACTGCAAATAATATTGATGGTCTTTCCAGTTATAAAGAAATTAAAAAACCAATAAAGCAAGGAAATTATAAGGTTGTAAAGGTTTAATTTGTTCAAGAAGACTATTTAAATACCAAAAAACAAAACTTGTAAAACAAAGTATTATATGTTGAAAATAAACCAAACTTGTTTTAAAATAATTTATTATAATCCTAATCATAATTTACTACAACAAATATTTATTCTACTTCAATGGTTGCACCAACTTTAGTTAATGCCTCTTTCAGTTTTTCAGCTTCATCTTTAGCTATATCAGCTTTCACAATAGTAGGCGCACTTTCAACAAACTTCTTTGCTTGAACCAAATTCATACCTTCCAATAAATTTTTGATTTCTTTGATTAATGCTACCTTCTGCTTCTCATCATATTGCATTAATTTTACAGTAAATTGTGTTTTAACTTTCTGTGGTGCTTCTTCCTCTTCTTCTGCTTGTGGTGCAACTGATGAAAAGTTTCCAACTGGGAATATTGGAGCATCAGGTAAATTTAATCGTTTTTTTAATAAGGTGCTTAATTCTGACACTTCCATTAAATTAAGTTGTGAAATTTCGCTAACTAGTTTTTCGATTTTAGGGGAAGCTGGCATATCTACATTGGAAGGTGGTGGAATTGTTAATTTCTCCGGACTAGTAGCTGTTGTAGTAGTTTGATACAAAGTTGAACTAAAATATATAATATTTACTGAAGCACATGAAAACAGTTTACTTACCATCTATGTAAATAACGCCACTGCTTAAATGCAATTTGGTTCAATAATTTATAAGATTGCATATTTAGATTCTATAATCAACAGGAACGAATGTGATAAGTTTTAAATTACGAATAAAAAATAGTAGCATGGACAACACAAGCAACTAAAACACGAGAATGTTAGGTTATGTCACTTATAGCAGTGTTGCCAGGGAATAATTTTTTAATTCCCTAAACATTTTCACTAATTTTCAAGCGTAGGTAAAAGTGGAGACAGACTACCAAATTAAAAAAAAAACAGACGAATGAAAAAAGCAAAATATACGTTTATATTTTTTTAAAACAACCTAACTAATATTAAATTTCAACATTTAAATAAACTATGTAATATAGAAATACATACACAAATAATAAATAAATTTTAACTGCCTACACACGCAATTACATATAAAATTCTGTTTGTTTAATACAGAGATATAGAGTAAAGAGAACGCTCATAAACCACTGCGCATCCAAATTTTGATGTACACACTGGGAGTCGCCATTTTTAACCTTCAGACTACCAACATACTTAAAATTTAAGGTTGTAAACCCATAGATCAGGGGGGGCGCGCTAGTATAGGATTTGTTTATATTATAGTGACGTCACAACTGTAGTTGGGGGATCCCTGCCGGCAGGCGGCGCTGAAGTTAGAAGTTTTAGGAAATATTGTATATATGGATTGGTAGTGTTGATGGATTGGCGACACTGTCTCCTTCCCCTTACTCACTTCGCCCATCTTACTGTCAATCAGTCATTTGCATTTGGCGTCAGTTGTCAAATATCGGTGTTTACCGCTTTGTTTTGTATGTGCAGTGTGACTTTTGTTACAGCATATTTGCTATTTTATTTATTTTTTAATTTCATAATTATTTTACTTTGTGTTTTCTTAATAATTGCTTTTTTAGTTAAATTTCATTAAGATTTGATTGGTTATAGGTTATGTACTGTTTTGGGATATTTACATTATTTTTATTAGGTTTTATTTTAGATTATAGTTAAATTATTTTCGGTTTTGTTGGGTTACTTATTTTGTTTATTTAGTAATTGTTTTGTGGTGGTATTTTGTACGCATATCATGGTTATATTAAACAATATGTTGTCTTACATGTATTTTTTGTATGTTGTAACAAAAATAAATTTACAGTGCAAATGCATAAATTGTGTTTTTATCGCATTATAGTTAGGAATGGTAATAAAGTACGTGTATTGAAGATAAGTTGTGACAGTTTTTACGTAAAAAATATTACACACAAATGAAACTTGTTACCAGGAAGGAAAGGGGTTGGTGATTGAAAAATCAAGGTTGGGTTTTTTAGTGATTCTTGCACACTATATTTTTTTCGTGCCGAAATCAATGAAAAATGCAATTTTGATTTTTCGATCACCAACTCCTTTCCTTCATGTCAGGTCGATATTTACATAAAAACAATTTTGAATTTACCGCGTAAACCATTAGTTGGGGGATTCGTACCGCCAGGTGATGCAAGCGTCGCGGTTTCAAAAGTTACTGTATAGCTACCTATCTATAGTAACCTACCTTATCTATGCCCATAGATGAAATATTCCCTACAAAATAATCAGAGAGATAAGAGTAGGAAGCATGCGCATAAACCCCAGCGCCGCTAAATTTTGAGTTAGTTTGTGTTACCTAGGTTACGCATATACAACTTTTTTCGGCTTGTTTTTGAATTTACGAAAACAAATTTGTGATTTTTGAGGTTACATTTTCAGTTATTAATTTGAATTTGTTTAACATCGCGTCTACTGTAAGAGCGTGTAAGAACGTACCTAAGCGTTTTAGGGAGGATTTTCATCATTTGATTTTATTATATGTACATACATGCATGATTTCTTAATTTTACTTACGTTTTCTTACGGGAAGGTTATTGCAAGAGTGCTTGAAAAGTAGTAGAATATCGTATGCCTAATATTTATAATACTCAAATTGATAATTTTTAAGTGGTCGGATCCGCTATCCGAAGCCTAGATTGAGCAGAAAGGTCCCCACTGCAAACTTTTTTTTTGTTTGGAATTAACCGATTTGTGCTCCATAATTGTTACTTCATATTTCTTATTTTTTTTAGTAAAACCTTATATTTGTATTTCTCTTCAGACCAAATACCTTTTGTTCCTGATTTTTCATTTTATTTATTTATTTAACATACCAATAAAGTAATTATTTTCTTCTTAAAACGTTGTACATAGCAATATCTATTAACTACTTATAATATTAATTACTAATGTTAATTTGTTTTATTATTTTAAAAAGCAAAATGTTGGAATGTAAAACATTTTTTCGTTACTATTTTTTTAATGTTAGCGAGAACTCGCGAACAAAATAATCTTATTGATACAAATCTCATAAAGAATGCAAATTTGATGATTTTCAATAGCAGATTCGGATGTGAGGTTTCGGATAGCAGATCCGGATCCGAGGTTTCGGATAGCAGATCCGGATCCGAGACTTCGATAGCAGATCCGGATCCGAAGTTTCGGATAGCAGATCCGGATCCAAGGTTTCGGATAGGAGATCCGGATAACAGCACTAGTTAGAACAAACTATTCATACCATTATTCTGTAGGGAATGCTAAGTCTGCGGGTTTGCAACATTGAATTCCAAGTAAGTTGGTAGTATGAAGGGTAAAAATGGCGACTTTCAAAATTAGACATTCGCGCATGTTATACGAGCATTCTCCCTACTCTATATCTCTGGTTTAATAAGTCATTGTTCAGTAAAAAATTAAAACAACTGAGTCTTTCATAAGTGTTTTACAATGTAAAATTCCACAAAGTTTCAGTGTATAAGTTTCGGGTTTTGGTTTTAAGTTTATCTGAGATATGAATATGCATTTGGATACATACGTCGCCGGATTTAAGACTGAAGATTTTTTTCCAAAATTCTTCTACACTCAAGACTCGAAATTGAGACAGATCTATAGTTCGCATTCGCCATTCCCTGTCTATATCATTTAAATGATTCCCAACCACCCAACTAATTTGAAAAACTAATACCGGAGTGAAGTTAGCAGTTAGCAGCCCAGATTTAGCAGCTCATTTTACAAAAACGCCCGAACATACATAGGCGTAGGTGCTATGGAATAAACGCGGCTACCTATGATAAGGATAATTAAGCAACGCTTTTGAGCCCATTGCAGCTTAATAGGAATTATTAAACAGCAAAAAACAACAAAAGATGAAAAAACTTACAAGCTACTGAGATTAATAGAGTAGCAGAACATTTCTACACCTATATGTAATCATTTTATTATCAACTTATTATTTATTATTTCTTTATTTTTATTATTACATACGCATTACACACACATAACATTTATTTATAATTCACAAAAGTTACGTATAATACGATATATGCTCAGCTCTCAACGAAATCTCTTGCCGCTCGTCCACAGGGGTGAAATTGCACCCTAACTGATTGGAAAAATTCCTCCGTCCACATGCAATCGGGTCTCAACTTGCGACTCCATAGAAATACTTACGACATAGATAACACATACAGCAACCACCAACAAAATCCCTTGCCGGCAGTCCACGGGGGTGAAATTTCACCCTAATTGATTGGAAAAATTCCTGCGTCCAAACGCAGTCGGGTATCAACTTGCGACTCCATAGAAATAATTACGACATAGATAGATAGGTGTACTCATATGAGGTTGAATGCAAACAGGAATCGACTGTATGGATGTTTGAATCTGAATGTCAACCAACAAAAGTGTTGCGTTTGCGAAGTTTTTCGGAACAAATAATCGTTTGTTTCTTCGGAAAAACGTGTTGTAACTGTTGCATTAGAAGATTGTTAAGACAGTTAATGCTGAGTGGTATACTTCAATTTGTTTGCCTATAGTTATCGCTGAAATCAAAAGAAGCAAGGTAAACTGGCGAATTATTGTGCATCATGATAATGTAAGCGCACACAGGGCGAGAAACTGTCAAGTTTTTGAGCAGTCACTACTTCGAAATGACCTACTCCCCATATTCTCCTTCTTCTTATTCCAGCACATCAAAAATAAAATGCGTGGCGAGCGTTTTTCGTCGCCTGATGAAGCTGTTGAGACATTTTAGTCACTTGTTTGGGAGTTGTCTCGTTAGAGTGGAAAGTGTTTTGAAGAATAGTATGTTTAACCTATGGAGATTATGTATGGAAAACAATAATTATTTACGATACAATTGTTAAAAGTGCTATTTTATTTCATGAGTAAAAGTTTGTAACACGAGCGTTAGCGAGTGTCGCAATTTATTTTTTAACACGCTAAGCTATAAAATCGCATTTTTAAGCGAAGTTAGCAGTGTCAAAATGTCACCTTTTAACGGTGTTTGCAGAAAATATAAAAATAAATTTATTAATTTTCGTACGAAATTTTTATATTCGAAAAATATATTACGGACCTGATTGAATGTATGTTTATATTCGTCGAGACACTAAAGAATGCAGTGCAAACAAATTATAATCGTATGTACAAGTGCATATTCAGCACCTATTTGATCGATAGCTTTCTACAAAGCTGGTTAACTTTTTCGGTGGCAGCTGCTGGAGAAAAATCAATTCCTGATTTCATCTTTATTGGAGAATTGTTAGTAGTTACTTTTCAGTAACCTCGTATAGAGACATGCATTTTCTTTTCATGTTTGTACCGCGCTCGTCCAGGCCCGGCGTAAGGCCAATTGAATTCTTTATTATTTTTTCTGCAGTTTGCGAATGGAGACTTCATATTTTGGATTTACTTTTTCTAGCATTTCAGCTTGCGATTGCTGCTACTCCATGTTTTTATTGCTGGGACACCCTGTATTGTCCTTGAGCTGCTCAAGTGTACGCGATTTGTTCACGTAGGTACACAAGACATCCCAACACCAAGCAATTAAAGGCTGTAATGTCGGGAGAACATCGCTGCCAATTAACATGGGAATCTCTAGAAATTATCCGCTCACCGAACAGTTGCCTCAGGAGGTTCATTGTGACATAGGCTGTATGTGGGGTTGCCCCATCCTGCTGAAACTACATTTCAGGACGATTTTCTACTGCAGCTCTTTGTGTTAAAATACTAGACCTGTACATAATTTTGAAAATAAAATTCGACTGTTTTTAGTCGTCCTTCGTTGGTGTAATTCATAACGCCCAATCTCCAAAGAATCAATGATATTATGTACCTGTAAGTAAAGAGAAAGACGTTAGCAACGAAGATATTTACATACCTAATCCTATTCTGCCTTTTAGAGCTCACCTTGTATATGTGGCAGACTGCTACGGAAATACATAATACGGATAATACCTATTGAGATGCGATATGATCGGAAATTATTTACCTCCTTTTCGTATATTTCCATTCAACCTACCACACAATGAGTGGCAGAGAACTTGAGGAAGGGGTTACAATTAGAAATATAATTTAAAAAAAAGCAACATTTTATTTCATCCAACATTTAAATTACAAATAACAACTTACAGAAGTACAATAAGATTTATATTGATAAAGAATACGAAAAATTTATGTTGCTTATTGCGATCACAAAGAATTAATTAATAAAATAAATTACGCATCTTTCGAGCTAATAAAGTTTGAATACTTCAGATTTGTTGACTCTTACAATAAGCAACAATCACAATTTTAGTATATACATAGATCTAGGAGTTATAGAATACAGCAAATATATTCTTATGTAATTTAGTACATTTTACTTAACAAAATGCAGAAGATTTATTTTGAGTTATTCAGAGAGTAGTAACATTTGACTAGCTTAGCATACTATGTAGATGAATCATTAATTATATTAGATCTGAATAGAGGTGTGCGTCATCAAGGTGCGAACAATTTAATGATTTTCGAAGTTTATTCAAAACTTAAATGTAATCTAAGTATTTGCGCTCTAAAAATTACAATAAACAAACCCAAATATATTTCTAAAGTAGATATTCGGCTAACAGTAAATAAATTGAGTAGATTTTAAATAATCGTCAGAATTTGCAATTATCTCATGAATATATTGGTGGAGGTGTAGTATATGACCAAAAGCGTCAAATCATTATCAATAACAATGATGGGTGGATTCATTATCAACGTAACATCATATCAATTTTGATTTATCAGACCCATGTTCAACTTTACATAATTCATATTGGTTAACATCAAGATAACATGATTCAACAAACCAACTACGACTCTTTCATAAAACGTGTGCATGAACAAGAACCAACATTTTCGGGATACCCATTGAAGATGCCTTTCAGGTAAGAAAGTATCTTCCAAAGCGGAAATATAAAAGTATTTAAGGAAAATTGTAGTACATCTCAAATCATCTTCAACGTATTACAAATATATGCTGTTTAATATAACATAGAATACTAATACAATGAAACATTTTTGTCTAATTAAGACAACTCCCCACTTATATTGAGTAACATTCAAATATTTTAGGGCAACGATCGCTGAGAAGTTTGCGGATCCTGTAGTAAGCTTAGATTCTTGATGCTTGACGGCTGAAGGCAAATAATTAAATTAATTTGCTACACCACCAGTATAAACACATCCAACAAAAAAGAAACTTCTTATTGCAAGGTTATAGTATCTTCACTTTTAAGATATTAAATCATTCCGATGTAGGTATTCCGCTAACATAAAATATTTGTTTATATTTCACCAATTCTACTGGTTCATTATGAAGAAATAATATATATCAACTCACAATAGATCTTACAGTTTACAGTGAAGACGATTGTAATTGCCCAACTAACTACTTGTTTAATCACTATTAGATATTTTTGGCTGACATGAAAGATGTAAATAAGCTGCTTATTTCATGAATTAATATTTTAAAGAGCAAACCCAAATAAGCATTTTGAAGTTTTTTTTATTATTTAAACATGATTAAGGAAGATATTTTTAACTTGGATTATAAAAATCAGTACCTGTTGGCCCTGTTACGTAACTTAGTGTGAAAGTAAAAAATGTGAATGGAATAGAACATGTATTCTAAAATTGTGTTGTTCACTTTCGATATTCAGTAAAAAATTTCAAAACATTATCGCAATAATAGATACATGTTAGCATCTAAGGTTCCATAGTTCAAAGGAATGATCAACAATCTAATGGAATTTAATGCCGTATATAGTTTCTCAAAAGAGAATGCAAATGCTATTTATAGGCGGTTAAGTGTGGGAAAAATCTCATTTATACAGGATTTATCACAATTTTTAGGTTTTTACTAATACAATATTTATATAATTTTAGTATATAGTAATAGTCAGAAAGAACAAAGTCAAGTTAATGATTGTTACTTATAACAAGATAAGTGTAAGTAATAAAATAAATCTAAATACAAAGGGGAGCAAGAAAGTGCATGGTATAAAATACAAAAATGATGAATATATTTATGCTATAGCACTAATAAAAATAAGGTGATAAAAATGCTGCATATTAAAATAAGGTTGTAAATTACGATTCTGTTTGACAGGACTTCAACGCACAGCGACTATTCACGATAAATTAGTACACGAATTCATTAAAGATAAAATCAATACTAACATTAATTACGGAAGTTATTGGTTTTTTTGCCTTCTCGGGGAAAAACTGTCTAACACACTTAATGGTTTGTATCACGTTAACAGTTACATATAACTGTTAACGTCAATACAATTTCCTTTGCTTGAAAGTATGGTGACTTAAAAAGCAAGTAGTTCACGTACATTCTTTTTCATGACAAAAAACATTAATTTCGTTAGGTACTATATACTCACTGTCATATAATATGAGTCGAAATATGGGTGAAAACCCATCGAAATACATATATGTATGTATGCAAGGTACCTAATATACTGCGTAAATTGGTTGAAAAAAATCGTACAATTCAAGATAATAAAATAATTCGAACGTAAATATGTATAAACAAACCTTTTGCATTTTGACTATATTACACCATCTTAATAGAAATTCCAATAATTAAAAACTTTTTCACATTTGCTCAATGCAAACTTATTAGATTTATCAAATGCTAAAGCAACCATTTTGCAATTTCTTTTAAGTTCTTTATCGAAAATATTATCACCGGTGCTTTCTAAGACTTTGCTCATATCCCATTCAATAGATGGAAGTGGATTATTTATAAATGTTGCTGCTGTCGCTACGTTAGGTAAGGCATGATTTTGTAGCGTATGTATTTCCCACAACGAACTGTTTATGGCATTTGATTTTAATGGATCCCGTTCTTCCATAATGTAAGGATCATTAGTTGTTGTTCCACCAATCGAATGATTCAGTAAGCATTTTAATCCCGGATGCCTGCGTAAATTAACATTAAATATGTTTTTTCACACTAGATACAATGCAATACATACCTTAAAATTAAATTACCAATAAACATACAAATAATAATTATATCTTCCGATGGTGCTACTAGAGCTAGCCTCGCTAGACGTTTTGCAAATGCAGCAACTAGGTTTTCAGGAAGATGTGTTGAACTTAGAAACAGATCCGCTAGATAAAATAACCTTGGCTTAAATTTTGTGTGGAATATTTCCGGTTCAAACATTGAATACAATTTTGCAAAAATATTCGGATAATCTAAGTTATATACTTGTATCATAGTAAATATTCCTTGTAAGGCTAAAAGGCTAACAGGTCCACCGACATCTAAGGAGTCCATTAAGAAGTCGGTGAGTAATAGTGGTTTGTCTAGATACGGTAAAACTTTTTCCAGTAATACAATAAGCAACTGTTTGTGCGTTGCAGGAGTATGTTCCCATAAAATTATACAATTCCATATTTTATTTAAACAACGTTTTACTGTCGTTTCATCAAAATTAAAATCCGTATTCATTCCTAAAACATTCGTAATATTAAAGAGATTAACTACCATTACCAGTGGAAAAGTAGTAGTAGTAGTAAGTAACAAATTCGATATTTTGAATATAACTATTTCAATATAAAATTCTTTAGCTGACTGCTGTAAGCAATTAAAAACAACTATACACTATTTTAAAGGTATCATTATTTGTATCATTTTTCCGCTGACCACTTTACGTGGTATTCATTAAATCTTACAATTAAAAAATAATTTCAAACTTTTTAACATTGTTATAAGTAATCCTACAAGGATTACATGAAAATGAGTTACGGAAATAGTACATAAATGAGAGTGGCAAGTTTAAGTTAGAAAAAGAAACAATATCTTAAATTTTCTTTGATTCTACTAATTTATTTTTTAAATATTTTTTTTTGTGTTGAGGCGTACAAACTGAACTTTTCTTGCGACTACTTTCAGCAGTGCTATTGACAAGCTTCCACCTATTAAGAATCTGTTTGTTATAAGTAAAATACTGGATAGGCGCTACTGATTGTTATTTGATTGAAGCAATTATTACAAATACGGCTCTTTTGTTAAACTTATTTGAAATTACTCAAAAATACTTTCCCCGGATTTACTTGCATGAGAAAACAGTTCTCCATAGGATTGGTCGATCACCAGACCTCAACAAATGCAACTTTAATGATGTCGCAACGATTAGTACAGATATTGTTATACATGTCATTGTATATAATACTATCTTTCAGAATTTGAAAAATTGCAAGATTTAAGAGACAACTTTTAAAACCATGGGCAACAGTTTAGAAAGAACATCAGTGCAATCTTTAATCAAGAATCTAGCAAGCACATAGGAATGTGTTCCTCTGCTTTGTATAATTGGTACATTTGGTACACCAGATGTCTCTTTTTCGAACGATATATGTATATTCAAAAATGTTTAGGATTTATTTGATCGATTTAAAGTCTTAATATTACTACTTTTTTTCTTTTTTTTTGTGATGTTCGTGGTTCAATATCAACTATGTACAGATATTTTAGTTTTATTACACGTTAAATCTATTGTAGACATTAATGAAACAGTCTGTAGATATCATAGCTAATCATAGAAAATCCAATTTCATATTTTGCTGCAAATAATGATATTTGTGAAACATTAATATTGCGTTTTTACTTAAATGAAAATTAGAGCCTATGTAAATTTCAATGTATTCAAAATTTCAATGACTACTAATGGGTTCTCCAAACAAAAACACAACTGTAATAAACAAGTAAACAATAATATGAAATCTTTGCCAGGCAATAAAATGACAAAATTATTATTGTAAAAAAAAAATTGTTATCATGACATTAGCCAATGTACAAAACAATATTTGTTTGAGGTTTTCAAATTTCACATATCAACCACAAATAGAACAGATATGGAAAAATATTTTGTTAAAATACATTAGTAAAGAAATTTATGAAGTATTCTTCATGAATTCCTTCAAGATATGATTTCACCTACGGAAAGATTATAAAGAATTACCCAGTATTTATCACCTAGCTTTTACTATCATATACATATTACATTAAAAATCCTATCTCAAGAACTGAGTTAGTACACAAACGAATGGAAGTAATTATTGTTCTATATAGGTGTTGGAAGTTGTAGACAATATATTGAGCAATTTCATTGACCATAAGATTCTAACGAAACTTGAATGTTACAGTATTCTGTACTAATATATTCATATCGTATTTGGAGCAATGTACTCAGTATACGGAAATTAAACATGGGTATTGACAATTGCTTGCGATATTACCAACTTACAAGGGTAGGTAGTAGACATGTGGGAGCAACATCGACGACTAATTCAACAACCATCCTTGCTAGATTTGTTGGCAGTACAGCGCTAATAGTAGACAATAAAAATTCAATCATAACATCTATTGAAAATGGACACTATCTCTAAAAGACGTCATAAAGCTATAGGAGCATATAGCTACAGGAGCCGCTCTCAAGGACGTTAAGCCTCATAAAGAGGGCAAAGTTAGAGGGCGCCTTCTAGGATTACTGGGGATCACAATAGACCGGGAAGGTCGCGGTGAAAGAGGCCCGTAGGACCACCCCTAATCTAATCTAATCTAATCTAGACATACAAGGGATTTGCGCTATTCTTGGAGCGTTTTGAAGACTGAAGTTCTCCAAAATTTTTGGTCTTATAAATTAAATGATGAATATTTTTCTGATAACTTGTTAATAGAAAAGTATGTCTAATTTTTCTTTTACTCTTCACAAATGTCTCTTAAAATTTTTATTCACTCAAATTCCACTGTTGCTGGCATATTATCTTAAAAAATTACGGATTTAAAGAAAACAATAATCACAACTAAATTAATAAATTTTAAATATTAATTAATTTGCCCTCTGATGCTGCAAAAATTAAGCTGGCTGAAATGTATTCAATATTCATTTCAATGCTGTCAGCTAAATGAATACAAATGATCTGTTTTGAATATCATAATTAATAAATAGCATCTTACTTAAATAATAATTAAAGTAATATCTACTATTCAAAATATAGATTTAATTAAAATGGTTATTCACACAAACATAAAAATTGAAATAGTTATGAATCATATTAAAGCCCCTTGTTTGAATTTGTTAACCTACTTTTAAAATAGGTATTTTATATAACTTAAGATATGGGTTCCTACGTGTATTCTCAATACCAATAATTTCTATAAATACCTCCTGATGTGCAAAGTGTCCTTGCTTCATTATTACACTTTACTTGTAATTTCTCCAGAAACAGCAAATAATTCATTATATAAATATCATTAGGATTCGATTTTGCGGTTAGACTTGGTAACACCTTCCACACATAAAAAAGCATATCATCATACAATAGATATTCCTCAAATTTCACAATCAAATGTAGATTATGTTGTTTATTTGATAGTATCTTCATTAAAATTAGTTTTAAGCGATTCAACGGAATATAGCATTCTAATAAGCCTTTCTGTTCTAAAGGATATCTTCCTTCGCATGTTAAAATATTCATTGATGATGACAAAGCTGAAATACCGGAATCGTTATGTATACTTTGTTGAATGAAATAAAATATACCTTGGGTCTGTATTTTTATTGATGAATTGTCGAATGCTGTTAATATTTTATTCCATGTTTCCTCATACAGGTTTCGTAACCACTGACAATACTGATGTTCCACAGTGGGTTCAACTGGTTTTAAAGGAATCACCTCAATTTGCATCTTTCCATTTCTAAGCAGGTTTGAAAAAATAAACTCTAATGTCAATAAACACGCACTTGTATCCGCCCCTGTATGAAAATGCTTTATTATATCCGATAAATTATTTGAAAGTGTAGGATCAGATAAAAATTCTTCAGCTTTATTTCGCAAAATTTTTGATATTTTTACGGGTTTGTCTTGTTGAGACATTATTTAAATTCCACAAACAGAAAATAACTAAATAAAGGTTATGATCAATCCAATATCCAATACACAATGTTGCAATCTTAGAAAAATTGAATTTTATTGAAACTTTTATCAATGTTACCAACTGCATGACATGCACCATTTCGTGAATTGTGAATATGTTCAGATCAGTGTTGCCAAACAACAAGCATATACTGAAAGACCACCAAAGAAAATGTTTGAATTTGAAGTAACCGTATTTAGTAGTTTTTTTACATTTAAACATAAAAGCAGTCCCATATCTACAATAAATGTACAATTTATTTCAGAAATACAACGGTACCGGCTTCCTGGTATTACAAAGAAAATCATAATTATTTATGTGAAACTCTCCTGTATAGTGTTTCTCTATTTGTTTTATTTGTTTGTATTAGTTACATAGGTATTTTATTAGCGTATATTAGGATCTAGAGGATGTATGGAACAAAAGGAGATTCCTATTCTCTCTCTTTTGTTTTTATTAGTTACATAGGTATTTTATAAGCGTATATTAGGATCTAGACATCTAGAGGATGTATGGAACAAAAGGAGATTCCTATTCTCTCTCTTTTGTGGACTGAGAATATTTATAAACCACGATAGAAACTACATAAATGTAAATAAAATATAAAAGTGAAGAAAAACCAAAGGAATATTTTTTTTTATTTTCCTGTAAATGTTGGTCACATTGGCGTTGTAGAAAATTTTCTTTACGGCGTTGCGCAGTTTGTTTCATAGGTTATTTTTATCCATGAAAATATACTTCAAATTTTAAATTTAAAATTTTCGATTCTTCTGAAAGATTCTGTATTGATGATTATGATTAGTGTACTATAATCTAATTTTTTCTCACTTTATAAAAGTTGTCATGAAACGTGGAATAAAATTTAAACAAGAATCTCCAAAAACAGTTAACACAAGATACAAGAGCACCATCACTAAAAGTATGGAAAACTATTGTAGTAATACTTTAGAAGACGTAGCATCAATCGACAAAAATGAGTCTAAAGTTAGAAATATTGAGAATAAAGTGAATTTATCAAAATTTGTAAAGATAACTAAACCACAAATTAATAAAGCTTCTACTTCTATAGATATGCTTGATTCAGATTCAGTAAAAATTAATCAAGACAACTCTCAAGGTAATAAAAGATCACATCTTAAAGTACAATGTGATGAAGTTGCCACTAAAATTAAAAGGGATAACACAAATGAAAAGAAATTGTTAGCTGATGGAGGTAAAAATCATCCTAAACTTGAAGAAAACTGGTATGAAATGCTTAAAAATTTAAGGGAAATGCGAAAAAACAGTGATGCTCCAGTTGATTCAATGGGTTGTCAACGATGTATGGATGAAAATGCAGATCCAAAGGTACTATAGGTACATAATTCTCTTAAAAATTTATGCAATGTAATAAAAAACTATACCTGCACAATTATATTTCTTTGTGTAGAAATATTTCATTATTTGTGATATTTTCAGGAATTTCTTCTGTACTTGTTGTTGAGTAGCACATATTATCTATGTACAAGGAAATATTTGATATTAACTTCTCAAACTTTGCTATTGGTAGTTTTGTCCCTTTTTGTTTCAATTCTCTCTAGCCCCACATACAAATGTGGCTGTTAAACTAATTCACCATTCATCATTTGATAATAGTATTTTGTATTTTAGTCACCTTAATAAATTGTTCTTGTTGGTATAATTTTCAATCTTAAGGAAGTACCTTGTAAATTAGATTGTTGTATTTCCGTTTTATATTTCGTAAAAACTCTAAATATGATTGGTCGTAAATATTGTACACAATTTAGCGTTACATACTTTCATAGGATATGCGTTATCAAGCGTTACTAGCTCTGATGCTTAGTAGTCAAACCAAGGATAATGTAACACATACAGCAATGTCCAAATTACGGGAATATGGATGTAATGTTGAGAATATATTAAAAATATCCAATGAAAAATTAGGCGAGTTAATATATCCTGTTAGTTTTTGGAAGGTAAGACATCTGTGGTCTTTTGCAGTTAACAATTGCTTGTATATGCTCAATATGAATGAGTATCTCTTACCGCATTTTTATGTTAGAGGAAAGTACAGTACATCAAGAAATCAACGGAAATATTGAACAGCAAATACAATAATGACATTCCCAACACAATAGAAGGGCTTTGCAAATTACCAGGTGTAGGTCCGAAAATGGCACACTTATGTATGCAAATTGCTTGGAATGAAGTTACAGGCATTGGTATATCATATAAAATACTTATATTTCATTATTCGAATGTTGAGTATTTACAGGAGTAGATACACATGTTCACAGAATTTCAAATAGAGTTGGCTGGGTAAAAACAAAAACTCCAGAAGAAACCAGAAAAGCATTAGAAAAACTATTGCCAAAAGAATTATGGATTGAAGTTAATCAATTGTTAGTTGGTTTTGGACAACAGATTTGTCAACCAGTAAAACCACTTTGTTCGTCATGTTTAAATAATAAAATCTGTCCGTTTGGTATTAAAAATTTAAACAGCAAAGTTAAGAAATAAACATTTAATAGTTATATCTTAATGTCTAACATTTTTATGTTTGTTTCGTAATCCTTTTCCTTGTTTCCGTTTCTGTGCTTTCTGCTGTAGTGATTTTTTCCTTTGTTTGTTTCTCTCAAGCTTATTTTTCTTTTGAAATATTGAACTTTTTTGTACATTTTTTGTAGCTGTTTTTTTTAATAAATGTTTTATTTGTTTTTCTGAAGAAAACTGTTTATTTGGTACATTTACGGTTTGGTTATTGTCTAATGTTAATTCCATCCCAGGAATTTCTATTTTCTTGGTAGTTTTGTCTTCTGCAGTTTTATTTGAGTTAATTTCTTTATCTTCATTTGTTACGTTGCTTGAGAGATCCATTATTTGAACAGTCACTTCATCATCCTCGTATTCATTTTGAATAGATTCAGGCAATTCTGGTATTAATCTGTTTGACACCACTAATTTTTTATATGACTCTTTTATTTCGCTTTTTAATCGTTTTCGCTCTTCTTTAAGTTGGTTTTCTAGTTTTTCTTGTGCTTTTTTCTTCCGTTGTTGCTTTCTCTTGTGGAAACCTGTTAAGAATTCTCTAAAAAAAAAAACGTTATTTATTATTGCTCCTATTGTATCATTATTAATCTAATAGTACTTTCTTTTTTCTTCATCAAATACTAAATTAATTTTATTTGAACGATTCTTAGCCTTTTTAAATTTTTTGGTTGACATTGACATCTTAGGTTATGGTTGATTTTCATTTAATAGATTTTTTTTGCGTTGAAATTGTGTTAAAATTTAAATCGGATAATACAAATAGTCACAATCGATTTTGCTAAAATTCTTTCAAAAAATGTGGCAACCATCAAATACCGTGTTGCGATTTCGCATTCGGTGCGTTCATAATATAATGCACAGTAACAGTAACTTTATAAATCATGTATCGATTAGTGCTGCTACAACCAATCTACAACGGCCACAACCAGTGATAAGGATAGGATACACAACAGAATCAGAACAAGAATCTTCGTTGTCACTCGATTTTCACAAATGACATTTTAATGGTGGTAGTCATAGGCAGGTCATAGGGTATGATGTTTGATGATCGCTCTCAAGTAGCAACATTTTTTTCTGCGATTGCTTTTGTTATAATGTTGTTCAGAACATTAATCAGTAACCGCTAATCAGCGCTCAGTCACCTTGTTATGAACGCAGCCATTAATTATCAGTTGATTGTTGAGCATCACCATAGTAATCACTTGGCTATCACTGTGATCACCGTACCAAGACTAGTTTATGAGCAACGGCTAGGGTTGCCGATATTTTCAAACACCACTCACGCAATTTGTCTGCAACATAATTAATTTTTGTTTTAAATAAAGGAAGTGACGGGTGGCATCTTTTGTTACAACCATTACAGTATGTATGCAGAATAGTATGATGCAAGATAGTACATACTGTAACTATAGTTGTGTCATTTAAAGCACTGCGACACACTGCGAAATGTAGTGACAATACCAATACATAATAACAATAAGATTTACTTACACATGCATATAACCTACGTTCAAATAAATAAACTAATTGATTAGAAAAATAAAATGATTGTCGATATTATGTTAGTAAAAGCACTACAAATATGAAAAGTACGAAAAGGTAATCATTATTTTATATTATTTTATTTCAGATAATAAAATTCAAAGAAATCTGTTGAATTGTATGGAGCAATTATTTTATAACAAGCAGAAAGTGGCAATGTTGTTTAAGATAGCAAGAGTTCCTGTCACATACCGATTTTTACGTGTATTGTCATCAAAAAAGAATGTACCAGGAATGGAAATGGCTACTTCAGATAGAAAATTTATTCCGATCTATAAGTTTCCGTACATTAGAGTCTTTAGTGTTGTGAATAGATTGAAATTATATCAAACAGTTTTGACTGTAGTTACAGTTCCGGTAGCTATAACGTTGAGTCAAGTTGATATAATAAGTAAGGACATGGTATTTGCTACAATGCTTTTAGGTAGGTATAGCAAACACAGATCATTATTAAGACATGCTACGTAAGAATCTTGAATATTGAACTGCTCAGCATTATGATGAGTAGGTATACCTCAAAGAGATCAGCTTGCTGCTTCCTATGTTTTTTTGTTCTGTTGCTTGCTTTTTAATTCTTAGTTATACAGGGTGTTTCCTAAGTAATCTAAAATATTATATGGGGCGCTTCGTCACTCAATTTTATGACGAAAAGTTCATATAAACATAGGTGATAAGTCTTGTCTTTAATGAGATACAGGGTGTTGAATTGTTTGTAATAAATCAGCTGTGATTATATTTGAAATTAATTTTTCCTGGTGACGCTACTGGTTTTTAGAAGTAATACGAAAAACATGCTTATTATAAGTGACGTTTGAAGTAACGTTGACAACTGTGTCAAACCTAAAAACCAACGCAAACAACGAACAATACATTTTTAATAATACGATCTTTTTGTGTTAAGTTAACAACGATGCCTGTGTTTACTAATGCTGAAATGGCTAATATGCACTTCTTGTATGCATTAGCTAATGGTAATGCCTTAGAGGCTAGACGTAATAATCGTTTACCATGTTCAGATACGTTTACTAAGCTACATATTTGTTTACAAGAAACTGGAACTTTTGCCAAATCAAAGAATATTATTGGACGACCCAGAACTGTGAGAACTCCACACTTGGAAAACCAGATTCTTCAAATAATTGATCAACATCCAGAAACGAGTACCAGAAAAATTGCTGATGAACTAGATGTTGGTAACAGAACTGTTTGGAATATTTTAAAAGATAACTTATTGTATCCATAACACGTTCAATGTGTACAACATTTGCTACCTACTGACTATCCGCTTCGCATACAGTATTGCCAATGGATTTTAAATAAAATAGCAAACAATCCCAATTTCGCTGCCGATATTCTGTTTACGGATGAAGCCAACTTTTCAAGACATGGCATTATGAATTTTCATAATGACCACATATGGGCAAATGTAAATCCACATGCTATAATTGTAAAAAGATTTCAACAAACATTTTCGGTCAATGTTTGGCTTGGCATCATCGCAGATTATTTAATAGGACCATTTTCCTTCCTGCACGGTTGACCGGTGCGACATACCTTCATTTTCTAGAAAATGAACTTCCAGCTCTTTTAGAAGATGTACCTCTTATTATTAGAAGGCGCATGTGGTTCATGCATGACGGAGCTCCTCCACATTTTTCATTGATTGTTCGTGAGTTTTTGAATAACGTTTTGCTAGACCATTGGATCGGACGAGGATCTCCACACCCGTGGCCCCCTAGATCACCGGGACACAATCCTCTGGATTTTTGTGTATGGGGATATTTAAAATCGTTCATTTACACAACCCCGATATTAAACGTACAAGATCTTCAAAATCGTATCATACAAGGCTGTAATCTTATTCGTAACATACCTGGTATCTTCGAACGTATTCGGCAATCAATTAGACATCGAGCAGATGCTTGCATTTTAGCTGCAGGTGGACATTTTGAACATATGCTCTGAAATATAATATTTTTTCTTTATGTTTAACACATGTTGTTGCTTCTAATAAAATAATAAAACACCCTGTATCTCATTAACGACAAGACTTATCACACATGTTTATATGAACTTTTCGTCTTAAAATTGAGTGACGAAGCGCTCCATATAATATTTTAGATTACTTAGGAAACAGCCTGTATATTTATTATATATTTCTGTATGAATCTCTCTTTGGAGGAAGGAATCACTTTCATACTAATGATATCTTTTGAAAATGGAAAAATTAGTTAGAATCTTTCTCTCTCTAATGCCTCATTTGCAAAAAATTATTGACTTCAGTTTTTATTTTTATTATAGTGAAAAAAATGATTTTAAGGATGTATCTGATGGTATTGCTACAAATGCCGAAACAATTAGCATAGTACCAAGAAAGTTTAGAAGTTGTTAAAAAAAGCTACCCACATTTTTTCGGAATTATTCTTAAATATTTATGAAATCACAAATAATCCATCTTTCAACAGCTATATTAAATCTCCCAATAGGACTAAATTAATCGAATTAATAATAGAGAAACAGATCATGACAAACTTAATATGGAATTTATATCTTTGAAATTGGTAAATAAATTTCTTCCTTTCAATTTCGTTAAGAACTACGGTTTTATGGCATATATTCTCGATTTTCTCAATTGTGCAAGAGTATCTTGTGATATATTGACCCTAATTTAGACATGGAAACAATTAATCTTCAGATTTCTGCCGAGATGAACATTTTTGGGGTAACGCGTATTCAAAGAAAAACGGCAATTGAGAATGAAAAAACAATTTTGTGTGTTGAATACTCGTTCATTGTGCCTTTTAGAAGGAAATCTCTAAATATATGTACTTACAAGTCCTTGTTTCAATTTTAGAGAACTGGAAATACATATGTATACAGTATGTTTGTTTAATTTTTACATTTTTTTTAGCACAAGATAGTATTCGTAAAATAAAAGCGTTGTACAAAAAATTGCATGTATACATAGTGTATTAACCGAGATATACACATGGGCCCACCTATTGAGAAACACAGTATTTTTACCTACCTTATGGAGCTGTTCGAAGTTTTGACCACTCGAATACTACGTATGTATTCTCGACAAGTATTTTTACGTGTCAATCACCTATCCAATACTAAGGCAGTCATTCCGATATTCCTCTGTTTACGCATTTACCAATTGCGCCTCTCAATAGCATTAAACTCTTTGCATGGCGAATGACCTCACAGCGCTAGTTATCACAAACAGCATAAATATACTTTTGCTGATATTGCACTATAACATATGCAATGATGACAAAACGTACCGCAAGTTCTCAAACAAGCTGGTCCTACGTTTAACCCTCAATTAAAGTTTGCTATTTTAAATTTTAATATCTCGGTTATTACACGATGTAAAAATGCCATTTTTTACCGTACCTGCGGAATACTATGTTCTGATTAAAAAAATGTAAAAACTGAACAAACACCCTGTATACACGAGGTTATTTAATGTATTAATTGTTGCCGTTTTGCACATATTTAATTTCTATCAAGGTAGGACAGTCTGTTTTCGTCCTTAACACTGCAGCCCACTGGTTCTATTGCATTATTTCTACCTTGATTTCGTGTTACTCAAATAGGTTAGTTCCCTTGACCAAATCTTTGATAAATACCTAGAAGATATGTATTATGGGGAGAAGGTAAATTTAAGAACAGATGTTATCCTGAATTTATTTTGCAAAGAGACATAAAATTGTCCATGATTAGATATGGCTATTCAATTTTTCGTAAAGATGGGTAGTCGTAATTATGTTTTTCAGAATTCTCGGATTCTATGCTTTTAAGAAAAGTTTCGTCTTTTCGGGATAGGTCGTTGTCACCACTTACTTAAGTCTGTATTTCTTTTTTCAGCTCTTCATTCTCAGAATTCTTACAGAGATTACAAGCCGCTATAATCCGGAACTTCCTCTTAATAAAGAGTTGATTTCTAAGAAGGAGTCTTCTTCATCATCGATAGACTACTTTTCTTCTTGTTATCTCATCAAAATCGACATTTCAGTCTAAAAGAATCTTTACTAATTTTCTTAGAGCAGTCACTATGGGGTCCCGGCTTGAGAAAAATTCCACTTTTTTCTTTGATTTTCTTGCTATACGGCGAATTAAAATTGTAACATGATGATATATGTAGTTGTAGAAGTTCAAGATACGTAAATTTGAAATGCAAATCTTGTATACAGAAATTATTATTACTTTTGTTTCAATGCTTATTAATTACAAATGCATATGTGCATTACCTACATAAATAATATGTACTAGGTACATATACGCCATACATACATACATACAGGGTCTATAAATAAAAGTAAAGACTATGTCCTTGTTCACAATGAACGTAAGACGTAAAAAACTCATAAGCCGCAAGGAATACGTAAAGCGTAAAATTTACGTATGTTCACAATGATCGTATAGCAAAAGTAAAATTTAAGATATGCGCAAGCGCTAAAGTAGTGACAATTTTATTTCTGAACGCTTGTTTACTATTTGAGGTTATAAGATCTAATATTAGAATCTTATTTGATCTTTCATACGAGTATTTAAGTAGATTTTATTGCTTTTTGTAATAGAGATGGTACCTGTGACGACTAATCTACTTACTACTCAATGTTTATTGTTGCTTTTATTAAGAAGACGTCAAAGCGAAAATAATGATACTAAAAGACGATCTGAAATACATACAAACAAGACGTTGGTGGGTTAGACCTGTGAATGTTAATAGGGAAAAAAAGGGGAGAATTTCGACGGGTAATGTTGGAATTAAAAATGCATGACCAGGAATGGTTTTTTGCATATACCCGTATGACGCCCACATTATTTGACAATTTACTAAATCACATTGCGCCCCATTTGACAAAGAACAGCATTCGAAAACCACACTAACACAGTTCTGACACCTTCTAAAAACTATATCTACTAAATTTGCACGTAAAATTCACGTAAAGTTAAATTTGTTTTAACTTTACGTATTTTTTACGGATGCACGTATGGAGAACGTAACATAACGATTATGTAAAGTCATTGTGAACAGCTACATAGGTTTCCTATATATTTAACTTTATGTATTACGTTCTTTTTATGTATGTTTTACGTCTTACGTTCATTGTGAACAAGGACTATGAAAAATGGAAAGATATTAATTCATTAAACTTAAATCCAAAATATTTTGGGCAAATTCTCTCCCAGACACGAGAAAAAAAATGACAAAGATGTTTACAAAATATTCCTGGTGCCACTGTGTTTTAAGGAAAGCATGTTGCATGTGACTTTAGAATATCATACCGTGCAGGTGTAGCAATAGGCAGTATTAAACCTCTGTCCAACGCACAATCGGATTCAGTCTGTTTTGAATATTGTATGTGGAAGCTTCGAAGATGGCTTACACAACACATAAACTGTACGACATTGATTCTCATTTATGCTGAAATAGGTGGAAGTGTTCGTCAAACATGTCTGACCTATAGGCAACGTTTCTCAAATCGCCAAGGTCAAGATACACAGATAGAGGTATGCTCGTTTCAAAACCAAATATCGTCAAAGCCACGCATGACGTCAGTGGGAGGCAAATTACATTTGAAATTTATTTCAGGAAAGGTTAAAATCGCTGGTTTTGTAGGCGGGATTTCTATTTAACAATTAATGCTTCGCAAAATGACGTATGCATAATATGCGCGTCGGCATATCTGTATCTGTGTATCCTGGTGGAGACCAAGATACACAGTTAGAGGTATGCTCGTTTCAAAACCAAATATCGTCAAGCCGCGCATGGTATCAATGCGAAGGGAATTACATTTGAAATTTATTTCAAGAGAAGTTAAAATCGTTGGTTTTGTAGGCGGGATTTGTATTTAACACTTACTGCTTCGCAATGACGTTTACGTAAGATGCGCGTCGGGGTACCTGTATCTGTGTATTCTGGTCGAAACTCATTCCACACTTGCATAACGGATGTCGTGTTTAGATTAGGGAAAACCGGTAGACTGTTGCCGGCTTACGAAGGTCGTGGACGTGGAAGGCTCTATAGGAGTTTACGTGCTGAAGAAAACCTTCTGGGCCTTGTTGACAGGTCGGAGTGTCTCGTAGTACGGTACACAGCATATTGAGATGTAATTTGTTACGCCCTTATCATATTTAGCGTGTACAAGAATCAATAGATGGAATAAAAGTTCCTTTATCACTTATTGTTAATCTCCAATTCTATTTTCATACGTAATCATATTGATGTTATTGAACCCTTAATATTCAAAGCTATTTAAAAAAGCTGACTCATCAGCTTTATATCGTAGTTTTTATTACATCGACAGCTGTTTTTGCGATGTCTTGAGTTAGTTCGATCCAGGTATTTTTTAAACCCATTCTCCTTTCATAGGCGACACATATCACAATTTATAAGTAGGGCTTAATTTTGCATTCGTGTCGTAATTGAACTACAATTTTTTGAATTTATATTCTACATAACTATCTCACCATCTTTCATATTTTTTACTTTTATTTCAAAGATAAGAAGTATGTATATAGGCCGGGCTATGTCTCCCGTAGAGTTCCAACTTATATAATAAAACACTGTGATGAACAAGATCAAAAGCTTTAGATAAGCAAGTAGAAAGCCCCATACAATGATGATTGTGATCATAGACTCGTATAAATCTGCTTCAGAAAATCAAACAGAGCAGTATCCAAAGATTTATGGGGTGTAAAATGATGCTGATTGTGAAAAAGCAAATTAAAAGTTTGTAAATAATTAATCAGCCTTTTGTTTATAAGTGACTCGTATATTTTGGAGAAAAGCGGGCAATAAGCTAAAGGACCGATAAGTAGATATGTCTTACTCCTTCGTTTTTGAACAGAGGTTTTACTATAGCCAGTTTCAATTTGGAAGGAAAGCTACCTTTCTCAAACGTAAAATTTATTAAGTAGGCAAGTTAAGATTGGTGTAACATAGTCTATCGCCTGTGTAAGAATAAAAGGTGCTATATGAACATAACCGGTCGAACTTGATGAATTCATAAAAATAAATCAGTGAGCTGCAACAATGATTCACATCTAGAGGCGTATATCGTGTTCACGAATTATCGCAATAGATTCGTATTCGATTATGTCGCAAATCTTCAACATTATGCTTGTTTATAGGAATTAATGTATACTTAACCAGCTAAGTTGACTAGCGATTTACTTTCTGAATTTCGACAATTTAATTCAATAGTTTATAATTTGTCATGTCTCTGCCAAGAACAAAACTATAAAACCATAAAAAATGACATGCCAAATAGTGAGAGCTTTCCATTTTGAATGAGCTTTATTGTAGAAAGTCACTTAGGCATCAATTAGGACAACTAAGAAACACATTATTTTGTATTATCAGATTATGTAGAATACTTACTGTTTTATTAATAAAAACAGTGAAATTATTCCAAATTAAGCAACAGTAATAAATTCCAGTAACGCTAGTTTCAATAATCTCTATTCAATCACATATATTTTTCTTTTCTATTGAGTTGTTTGACTTCGTACGTTTCGGGTTTGGCAACAATTTTACATTTTGTTGTTTCCATATTCAACATTTAATAGGTTCATGGAACAATAGAGTTTTTAAATCGTTGCAGTTAACGTTTTTCTAGTAGAAAGGCAGTGAGGGTATATCACATCCCTATTTCTTTCTGTATTCATTTCTTAATACCTGCCGTACTAAATAAGCTGGCTAAAACGTTTCTTTTTTGATTGCTACATCAACAGTTCAAAACATAATTCCAAAATTCATGACGCCATTAATGATATCGCAAAAAACGTTGAATTTCGAAACGCACGAATTACATTACCTTATTTATGTATTATTATTGATTGTAATTTGTAATAGAATTTAACAATAAATCGATTTTTTAACTTATATTTTAACCCTTGTAAAAATTAATTTATCTATAAATTGCATCATAATCGACAGTAAATGAATGAGGTAGACTGGAATCAAATTAGTAATACTATAGAATTATTCTTAAAATCAGTTAATTCATCGGGGATTAAATAAATTGCAGTAAATCTGTTTCTCTCTCTTAATTAGTGGAAGTGATAATCCTTTATTCTGAGATTGTAATAAATAATTGCATTTTCAATCGTATCTTCTGCAGGTTGTAAGTTGAGTAAAATTTATATTAGAGAAAAATTATTAATATGATAAAGCAAAATAACATCTTTAAGGACTTCTAATTTATTGTAGTAGTAGTAGTAATTTATTCCGTTATGTAATGACCATTACAATAATTCGTCAAGAAAAATAATAGAAACAATTATTATAGAAATATCAATAACAATTAACGAGTACATTACTATCGAGTATATACACACATACAAGGACATATATAATGTTCAAACACCACAAACAAATATATGTACAAACAAGCACCAAGATCTCGATAGACAACAATTCTACTTACTTACCTACAAATTTTTCTATATTAGGCGGCTCTCATGAAAATGAATCTGAAGTAAGAGACATTTTTTTCACAAAAAAATATCAATGATAAAAGGTTGACATTCTTATCAAAGCATGCTTTATATATTATAGTAATTTTAATGCGAAAAACTCAAGTTGAATAAATTACTCCTGGGGGGTGTAACACGTTTAATTTCACTGAGTATCTTGGATCTAAGTCTGCAAAATTCTAAATTGCATTACAGCGAATTGTATTTTTAGATTTTACATGTAATTTACAGTAAATTTAATTAGGAATACCCTAATTACATTAGTTAAGGCCCTAAAGCGACTTATTAGAAATAGTATGTTTATTCAATTTATGTTTTATATTATTTTCAAACTTTTTTCTAAGTACCTATGTATTGATAATATTTTCCAGCATATGAAGTATACATGACATTTGTTGTTCTTAGGTTTATCTGGTATCTTGCCCCTCTATACTTTTGGAATTTTAAGTTCAAGATTAATAGGGTTTGTTTATTTAAGTGAAGATAAAAGCATGGTTAAAGTTTCTTCAGTTGATTTTTGGGGAAGGAGAAAAGATGAAATAATTTCTGTGGATGATATTGTTCCATTTTCAGATTTGCCTTCTACAATTACAGATAGTTTGTATCTTAGGTTTGTACGATTTTCGAAAAGTGGTCATTTAAAAATTAATCTTAGATATGGTATTGTCTTAGATAAGAGTGATTTTAATAAAGTATTTAAATGAATATGTATAAATGTATTTTTTTGCTATGATTTAACATTATGACACTTTGTATGTGGGTAAGTCAATATTAACTAATGCATAACGCTGTTGTAAGAGCAGTGCTATTTATTTTTTGTACAGAAAATAATCATCTGAAACATTAACACACTAGTGTTGCAGCATTGCAGTTAACATTAAATTTGTCTATATACAATATACAAAATATTTATAAAGGCAATTAATCAATTACTTTGAACAACACATGTTATATTGTCAAGTTTATCATTAGTAGCGGTTCGTGAAGGTATTCCGCTATATTGTATCGGAATTATTCTTTCTTCGATAAATTTTATGTTATTTCTCGGTGCCAAAACTGTAAGAATTCCATCAGAAGAAAGTTTAGATTCCACGTTTTGTATATCATATCCTCTTGGCAGCAGATATTTTCTGACGAACTGGCGAAATATATATCCACTTTCATTTTGTTTCTCTTCTTGCGTGCCTTCTATGGTGATCACATTTTCTCCAGTTACCTTGACAGTTATTTCCTTGGATACGAAATTTTGTACATCTAGTTTCACTTGGAATTTGGTTTCGTCCACAGATATTTCGGACACTACACCTTTTTGATTATATTGACTGCCACAATGTTTATAATGAGAACTTGGAAGTATTAAACTGTTTAGGATTCGTGGTAACGAAAATGGAATTACGAAATCACTCTGATCAAATCTTAACCCAAAATGTTGATTGAATAAATGTACTGGTCGACTGGTACAAAAATCTTCGTAAAGTAACGGTAGTAAAGACATTGTTGTCTCGATAACTTTAAAATATTTTATTTTTCTCACTAAATTACTATAGGTACTTTATATTCGCTATCAAAATAGCTTTTATATGCTGGTGAGATTTTAGAATATTATATTAATTGTAGAACGTTCTCAGATATAAATATTTATAGTTCCTTGTTTGTTCAATCAAATGAAACATGCGCATATCGAATATGTTCAACTATACACTTACATATATAGGTATATAACATATAGTTGAATTTTTGGATCTTGTCCGTTACGTCATTAACAATGTAGTTTAGCAAAGATGTACGTAAAACATTAATCGCCGATATTTAATGTACGTTAGAAAGAAATGTAAATAAGATATATGAGTCGTTGCGTTAAGAAGACATACGCCTAGATACTATTCGTATTGGCTATATAGAAGTGTGATGAAGATAGATAGATAGCAAGGTGGAGATATATCGTTTCGTGATACTCGGCTTCATTCAGGTTGATCTATTGGTCTCTAGAGGGCACTCTTCAAAATTAGTCGGTAATATCGTAATATATATAAAATAAGTTTCTATTACATTGTGTCAATTGTGTTTTGTTTTATTTAATTTTTTGTATATAATATAGTTCGGCGTAAATATTAATAAAACGATACAGACTGATAATTTGTGTGAGATACTTTAATCTTGGAAACATATTTTTCTATGGTATTTTCAAAACTATATTCAATACAAACCTTTTTAGTGGATTTACGAGTAAGTGTTAGTTTTGTTGATTGAACATAGATGCCGCCACAATTTGTCAATGATTTGATTCATCCTGACATTACTTATGACGTAACGGACAAGATCCAAAAATTCAACTGTACATATATTAGATTTCATTATTTTCAAAAGTAGCTTTGGTTAAAATAACTATTACAAGTGCATGTTCGTAAAACAAAAATGTTAATCTTAAATGTTTTCGCTAACTCGTATGTTATGCAGGGTTTTGGATCTCACCTGCTCTCTTTTGTAAGCGCTGTTGTTAGACAAGTTAAGATTTTAATAGGTATTCATAATCATTATCTTATCTCTAGATATATTACGAGGAATTATTTTCGATTCTATAGAAAGTCACAAAAACTATGACATCACGATGATAAACTTTGGAAATTACATATCTATATGTATATATTGTTCCTTATTCTGCCTTTGATGATAACCCACATGGCCTTAAAATTGTATTAATATCGGTTTAGTGATATTCAACTAAAAACTATGAATACTTATGAAAATCAGTTTTGTATCATTGGCCTCCAAAATTAATAGAAATAATCATTATGTGAATACCTCTGAACCAATTTTAATAAAACTTTAGATCTTGTGGGCAATTATTGGAATGAATGAGTGAATGAATGAATGAATGATTTTATGCAAGACAAGAAGCATTAGATGGCCGACACGTTCGATAACATACCTATCCAGTACTCGGCAACCAGTGTGCCGTGGCACACCGGTGTGCCGTAAACTGGATACAGGTGTGCCGCGGTCATGAATAATAAAAATTATTATTATATAATTTTTCAATGTTCCTCCAGCGCCTGGTGCCAATTGTTGAAAACTGCGCAGTGTGCTTTGTACACACCATGACCGCACCAAATTAGTCATAAACAAAGAAAAAATTACCCTTATGCGCATCGCTGAAGACTCATGCCCGTGCGCTTGCGTTATAACGCATTTGCACTACTGACGGGCGCAGGGGACAACATAATAATAAAAACTTGGCGAAATAATATTTAACAGTGTTTTTTCACAGTGACTGAAAAGACAATGAAACGATAACCCAATTTCTTAATCTATTACGCCAATTAGTGGAAAATTGTGAATTTGGAAATAACTTGAACGAACAATTGCCAGAGTCATTTGACAATGTAATCAACAATCTTACTATAGATAAGTACCTACATAAATACTGCGCGTGCATAAAACGCTGATATAACAACATAACAAATAGGAGATAGATAAATGACAATACGTACATTACCTATTACCTGACATGAATGTATCTACTGCTAAACAAAGTAAGCTGATGTACCGCCAATTTCCAAGTATACCTAATATAATTATAAATTTCCGCAAAAACTAACACCGACGCCTTGCAGGGTAGCAACAATGTCGAATAACTAATGTCCATATTTATATTCCGGGCTAAATGGCGTTAAAAGTATGTCAAAATCGCTGGGCCTAGATTTCGAAAGCTGTTCAATAACTCATGTAGGTAGGTATACGTAAATGTGAATAAAATATAATAAGTAAGAATTAGCTATACCAATATAATATGCGAATCAGTCCTAAAATCGCTAGAGCGCTCTAATTATATAAGTAAATATAAAAAATGAAGATCTATTTAGAATTTGTATACTTATCATGCCTCAACAAAATTTAATTGATTTACATATGTCAGTAAGCTGGAAGTCATTATAAATGATCATAAAGCATAATTCATGTCAGGTCTGGGGCGGAGCGTATAATAGTGGGCTGGTGTTTAGGCTGGTGCAACAATTGTCGCCGCCTGTGGTTAGGATAATTTAATAATAAGGCCATATTTGGCAATAGTATCACGAGTCGCCTGAAGGGGACGCTAATCTTAGCATTTTGTTCAAACCTTTGCACAATTGAAAAAAAAAATATTTAGATGTAATCTGTTGAAATCATTTTGATTATTAATGATTGTTTCATACATCAGGAATTATATTTTGTAGCTATGTTTTTATTATATCTTCGAATGGTTTTAACGTATGTCTGATAGATTAGTTTCCTATAAGTGGTGCCATCTCTTAAGAAAAATATTTAACAAGACGATTCAATCTAGGAAATTATACTTTATTACTTAGTTATTTGAAGTATCGTCAAATATTGTCAAGAAAAACATAGTAATTAACAATTGTGTTTAATTGTGTGAAATTTTACAACTTGTGGCAAGTTGCTTTGTGATAAACGAATTTAGTGTAGGTAACCTATATTTAATCTAACTAACGTAATGTTTGAAAATAAATTAATTAAGTACATAGTTATAAGTATAATAGTAAAACACGTATGTTTATGTGACACTATGTGAACAAAAATTATTTAGATAAAAGGTTGCTTTGGAATTTTGAATGTATACCTAACCTACCGCTTCTTTAATTCGTCGTCAGCAGTTGAAATTATATTATCATATTGGTTATGTAAGCTAATCAACTTGTGAAATAAATCGTAACAATATAGGTACCTACATGGGTGCATGTCCCCACCCCTGCCACCCCCACATTCCGAAAATTTGATATGCCATAATTTGGTGCTTATTTTGTGCCGCAAAAAGAAAATTTTGTGCTTTCATATTAAACGAGATATAGGACTTTCTTTTTGGCGGGGCCAGGAGGACATGCCAGCCCCCTCCACCCCCGCATTTCGAGATTTTGAATATGCTATAATTTTGTACTCATTTTGTGCCGCAAAAAGAAAATTTTGTGCTTTCATATTAACCGAGTTATAGCGATTTCAAAGTCGGGACCTGGCATGTCTCCAGCCCCGCCACCTCGACATATTGAAATTCCGTGCACGCTATAATTTTGTGCTTATTTTGTGTCGTTTTGTGCTGCAAAAAGAAAATTTTGTGCTTTCATATTAACCGAGTTATAGCGATTTCAAAGTCCGGATCTGGAATGTCTCCAGCCCCGCCACCTCGACATTTCGTGCACGCTATATTTTTGTGCTTATTTTGTGCCGTGTTGTGCTGCAAAATGAAAATTTTGTGCTTTCATATTAACCGAGTTATAGCGATTTCAAAGTCCGGACCTGGCATGTCCCCAGTCCCGCCACCTCGACATTTCAAAATTTCGTGCAGAAGAAGAAATCTAGGGTAGTCAAATCTGGTGATCATAGAGGAAGAGTCGTGTGAGAAGTGGCACCATCTTATTGGAGATATTCCTGTTGCAGCTCTTCTTCGTGGAATTGGTACCTATATGAAGGGTTCTAAGATGTTGATACCTCGATATTTTTGGTGGTTCATTCAAACTACTACTACCCCTTTCTATATCATCGGTCAATCCTATCATCCGTAGTCGTCTGTCAGCAGATTCGCTGTCTGGCTGGCTTCCGTTTTGCGAATCTGCCGATGAGGTTTCGGTGAACTGAGTAAAGATCTAATTATTTCATCCTCTAATGGATCTTTTCGTGGCTTACGTCGTCTAAACCTTTTCAATTATATATTTTAGTCACGTTGTTAGAAGGAATTATATTTGGAACAGTTAAAGACTTATAATATCTTTATACAATTGTAAATAATCAAGGCCACTTTCTTTGGTGTTTTGGCATCTGTTAATTTTGCCTCTAAATTTTCACAATAATTTAGTAGTTCATTTGAGTTTTCATCAGGATGAGAGAAATATAGGTACCTACTCTAAATTGTAAAGAAATCCAAATGCTAAGTATATTAAGATTTTCTGTTTGCGTATATACCTATCATTCTTCTAGGGAACTATAAATCTAATCAATTACAACGTAAAAGCAATTGACTTTAAATTGTTCTTTTTTGTCGCTTATAGGTTCATCTTGTGATTCATCATCTAAATTCCTCTTTTTTCTTCTAATGCGAATCTTATTTCCTTCATATTCAAAGAGATATCGCCTTTCAGTATTTTAATTACAATTATTTAGTTCTTTAAATAAATTCTTAATCGACATTTTGTGCCAATATAACCTATAGTTTGAACACACAACAATTTTACTCATTAATACGTTTTTAGGGGTGACTTGCAAAAATGCCGCGGGTATACAAGCGAACTCCAGGCTGAATAAAATATGCGGATTACTCCCCAGAAGTGCTTCAAGAAGCCATAGATTTAATATATAAAAAGTAGAAATTTTCCATTCAAGCAAGCTTCTGAATACTACAGCATCACGCCTAGTACGCTATATAGAAAAATTCCTAACAAACATCCAAAAGCTTATGGAGAAGAACTGATTAAAAACACATGAAAATAAATAATTTGAACCGAATTTTTGATTTTACATTTACAAGTCACCCCTGTACTAGTGTTAGATGCAAAACCAACCTATTTTAACCTGTTTTGCAAGTCACCCCATAAAGGCCAATTCACACCTATGCAATTTTTCAGTAATTGCATGCAATTGCCATTCACACTATGCAATGTTTCTCACAATTTATTGCGTGACAAGAAATGGCATCGATTAGAGGATGTTCTATTTTTATGGGTGTATGCATGCGATTTTATACTAAATCTTGGGATACCAACCTATAAAAATGAACACATGTCATCACAAATTATCCATCATATATAAAAATAGTAAAATATTGGATAACCTTAGACTTTTAAATCCACCTACTAGGTATTCAACACACCACTGGTATTTATGTCATTATTTTATTTTTATTTCTGTTGTAAAAAACATATTCTTAATTTTTATTATATGTAAATTGGCACTACCACAAACACTGTTTAGAATTGCATGCGCAGCAAATACAATGTGAATTGAAATTGCAATTTTAACAAAAGTAGCGTCTTTGCAATTTCTTTAAGTTGAACTTGCATTGCAAGAAATTGCATCAGTGTGAATCGCCCTTAAAAAAGATAAGATTGAATCTTATTGCAATATTTTGACTAGTGAAATAGTTAATCCAAATGATGATCAACGTGATGTGAATTAAAAAAAAAAATAAAATTCGTAATTAACTTTGCACACCACTTCTTAGTTGAAAACCATATTCAAGTCACCCCGTTTGACGGTACCTAATGGTAATACCTAATATACATACATAGGTACACTTAAACTATTTTTCAAACACTTCGATAATTCAAAACAAATCGTACCTAATTAATAGTTTAGTTGACTAGGCTATTAAATTAACGCATACCGAATTTATAAGAAAAAAAATAAGCAAATAGGTGGAAATTAGGCAAACATTTAGGTATTCAAAAGAATTTTATGAAAAGTAACGAGAAAAAGAATAAATATAATTTACAACCCAGGTACTAAATCAAACAATAAGATGTATCCATCATACCATTCCCCACCTACGCATATTAAATAAGTAGGTACTTAAATGATAAAATTAAAGACGAATTTAAAAAGTAGGTATATATGTATAAACTGAGATTAAGAAAGGTAATCAAAGTAATTTTGTCTATAAATTAGGCTGCAACGACTGTAACAAATGTGTTCTTGTGGTCACATAGGTTGTGACACCCATACATCGGGTTTCACAGCAAGTAGCAACCTTAAAGCCTGTCCTGTGAGTCGTCTGCTGGCTTTCACAAGAGATTTACGTTTATGGAAAGCGGTTTAGAAGGGCTAGTGGGTAATAATAGTAAATCCCGGCATTGTCCATCAGAAACTAATGTAAGTAGCTTCTTCAGGTGTAAGGGGTGTCTGGGGATACCAGAAGGTCATAGCAACTAATGATGTTCTGGTACTCCGAAGCACTCCTTGCTCCTGAAGAGTCACTTATGTTAGTTGCGAAACATCAAGTTTTATATTGTATATCGTGTGGATTTATTTGTACTGTATATATTTTACAAACCAAGATATACGGGCAACACTCAGAAACCCTTATAATGGAAACTCGAGCCGTGGAAGCCTTCGATATCAAGTTAGAACTCGCAAGCAATGACACCCACATATGGGTTTCGGAACGCATTGTCATTCCGGGGCCCGCACAAGCTGGGTCACATTTTCAAAATATTATTTTCAACTGTAAGTACAGTAGACTCTCGGTAATCCGAACTAATTGGGACCGAAGGTGGTTCGGATTATCAAATTGTTCGGATTATCAACTATACTGCCAAACAACTAAAACTGCAAGTTGTATTGGCTACAATAAATAAAACACGTGGATATTGCAACTCAAAAGCAATACATAGGTACTTATATATATTTCTGTAAACACAAAACTAAACTTCATAATTCTTAATAAAATACATAGATTCATGCATATGTAGGTATGTATGTACATGTAGATACTATTACATATATAAATAGATACATATACGCTAGAGTTGCTTTTTTTTTCTTTTTTTTTTTTTGTACTATTTGCGTATACTTCATTGTAAAAAAGCACTTACATATTATTGAATTGAAATTCTTGTTAATGTTAGAGGAAGAGAGGATTATTTACATGCACA
>SMLS01063767.1:0-14632 GCA_004785975.1 Popillia japonica
AAATTTTCGTCCTGCCAGAAAAGTTTTGTGTTTCGGGAATAGATGGTAGTCCGAGAAAAGCAGATCTGGCGAATACGCAGGATGCGGAAACAGGTGAAATCGCAGCTCGGCCAATTTTTGCTGAGCGACACGGCTTGAATGCACGGGGGCATTGTCATGGTGAAACAACGCTTTTTCTTGGCCATTTTCGAGCGTTTCTCTGTTATTGCCGTCTTTAATCGGTCCAAAAGTGATGCATGGTATTCTCCTATGATGGTTCTTCCCTTTTCAAGGTAGTCAATTACGAGAATTTCCGCTGCATCGCAAACAACTGATGCCATGAGTTTTCTAGCGGATGGAACGCATTTCGCATTTTTCGGAGCCTATTCGCCATGAGCAATCCATTGTCTCGACAACTGTTTTGTTTCTGGGACATAGTGGTTCGTCCGTTGTCACAAAACGGGAAAAAACTTACAAATTGTCGACAGATATTTGCATGCGAATTGGCTTTTACTTTCGAGTGAGTAACCACGACACCCATTTTGCGTACAGTTTTTGCATGGGCAATTCTTTATGCAAAACGAAGTGAACTCGCTCTGTTGAGATGCCTGTGGCTTCCGCTAACTCGCGCACTTTCACTCGTCTATCGGCTGAAATCAAATCGTCTACTTTCTCGACGATTTCGGGTATCACAGCTGATTTCGAAACACCAATACGTGGTGCACCTTTCATGCTTCTTCTGCCACGCATAAACTCATTTAAGTACCCAAAGTCGAACACACTCAGAAGAAGGACATGCGTTACCCAATGTAGGTAAAATCGTCTCGTAAATTTCCTTCGCTGTTTTCCCTTCCAGATAAAAGAACTGAATCGCACCACAAATTCCAACTTTATATATTTGTCGCTATTGCTCGAAAGAATTCTGTTTAAACTAACTGTCAAACAACGAGTTACTGTCAGAATGACTTAAGGCTAGAGGATATTAACTAATATTAATGACACTTTATGACTACATATACAGATTACATTTGCGGCCTCTGTTAGTGTGGGAACCAAGTTAATTATTAAACCACCCTCGTACAACATACAGACAACCACAACATTCTAGAAATCTATATTGAAGGAGGATGAAATAGATGCATCGCATTTGCTTACCGGACATACGTAATGTATATCTTACGAACATGTGTCATTATTTGACGTCAGTTGTTGATTATTCGTCCGTGTTCGTCAGTAGTGTTGTGGATATGGTCTATACATGGTCTATACTGGCCATGAAAACGTGCAGCTGGAAAATTGTATTTTCAAGAGCACGAATGGTGTTGTCTATTGTCACTCTCCTTCCATCTGGGGCTAATTTTTAGAAGTATCTACTTCTAAAAATTAGCTTATGTCTTATTTGAATACTAATTAATGATAATAAAGATGCAATTGTAAGTGCTAGTAGGGAAAACAATCCGAGCGGCCGCACGGGGTTACCCGCCCATGGGCACTTAAAAAAAAAGGGAAAACAATTGTACTCGGCCAACGCCAAAAATAGGACAAGAACTGGATATATCACGTGAAACTGCGAGAATAGTTTTAAACAGCACATTCTCTTTAAATGAAGGTTTTGATTACATCCCCAACATAATTATGTAATATAACGACATTGGTCCAGAACCAATAAACACGTTGGATATACTGCTCGTACACAATGCCCACGAAAAGGATACCTGTGTAGGTAATAATATTCTTGAGTCATTTTTACTGACGGCATATTGAAATGCACAAAAATACTTAGATTGCTGCAACACGATATTATTCCTTTCATGCGTAAAATACCTAACACTGTAATGTAAAATATTTTGGTATCAACCAGATGCATATCTTGCCCATACAAACGATATTATGTAGCAATATTGAAGGAATACGTTTGCGGCCAAATTATTTCAAAACGAGACACAATCCATTTGCCTTCCAGACCTCCAGATTTGGCATCAAATGTCATTTTACTGTGAGGTAAATTTAGGGATTTAGATTCAACTTAAGGCTGCTATTGCAGCGCGACCTATTGGTCTATTATATAAGCTGTAAGCAGATAGTTTTTTCCTGCACTTATAGCTCCCCATCCAGTCTAAGAACGTTAATAAATAGTCTAAAACACATCTGTTTGCGCTTAGTTCAAGCAGAGTCTTTGCTCTTTGCTTGTTGAAATTCGAAGAAAATCCTAGGATGGTTTCAAACTAGGAAGCCTTTCCCAAAAGGACGCACTGAGCTGCCCTTCTCTGTCTATACTTCTTATCTGCCCATAAAAGAAAACTTTTATCAATCAATTCGTTTACTACACTCTATTACCTGCACACATACGGAAGAATTAGAAAATCTAAATTACCTTAGTATTTCGTTATTTATTAATAACTTCGTCGACAGCGACAAAGAGGTTTTCACAATTTTTTAACCCGTTTCAATATAGTACCAGAGCAAATGTTTCATTTGCATAAATAAAATTTTCAATGAATACGAATGTGCAAAAAAAAATTACACTCATCGTTTTCCTGATTTGTACTAATATGTCATATAAGCATGTGATATAAGCAAACTGTATGCTCGCGTCGACAATAAAAATATAGATATACATACTTTGTGATATCTAAGAGTGGCGCAGTTCATTTTCACAATGCGGTTATCAAGAAGGAGATCTAGGTATGTAATGGCAACAATACGACTACCAAAAAGTCTTTCGCTTAACATTTTATCGCCCTCTTACCGCATATCAAGCTGTCAGGTTCGTAAAAGCTTCATGTCAAAAGAATTCCGGCATTGTACAGTTACGTAATTCATCTTCACGTTTTTCAACTCGACTACAAAGCGAGTTTCTTATGTATTCTTGCTTTAAGTTTAGCGTATAAAATTTGTAAATTGCGCTCTACTATAATAGATGTAGAGATATATGTGTAGGTACATTGCATACACTACCATCTACTAATTGTGTGACACGTATTTACATACATATATTTACGCACTGAACTAGGGTTGTGAATCGGCATGCATTCATTTGATGAATTCTATTCAAGATATTAAAGTTAAATCGAGTGCTGTGGGTAACAAATCACATGATCTATAAGTTGAAAGAAAAACACTTGTTCAACACTCTAATCATTTCGTAAAACCGTTGAATTATGTTTGTAGAAATTGTCATCTCGCGGGCAAAGTTGGAACGAAAACTTTAACTATTTTAACTGCGTAAAAACAACAACAATAGTTCCGGAAAACAATTCGCACGATTCCAACGACTATTTTGATTAATTGTTTTTTTCAAAAAGGAAAATTAAAAAGGTTGTGATTTAAGTGTCGAGAATTTATAGAAATGTAGATGGTAAATGACCAACTGCGAATTTAAATAAAATTATTCCATCGTAAGTTATTGGGGTTTAACGGTTTGATTGCTTGCTAAAGTTAAATTCGACAATATGTGTGCTATGGAAGAATTTCAACACACTCACAATGTCAGCAAACGCTAGGTAGGTTCTTTCCCGTGCTTTCTCCGGGCGCATGAACAACTGGAGCTAATAATTGATGTTCTTATGCTTCGACTTGTATACTCAGAAACGATGAGAAGCCTAATATTAGAGAAAATATACATATGTCAACACCATTTCATAGCATGTTTTCAACAATTGTCACAAAAGCTAAGTCTTCATTGTTATAGAGAAACTATTTCCTTGAATAGCACCCTGCTTACCTTTTCTTCAACATTCGTTTTCGCTTCCAGCTCTGGATCTTAATTAGTTAGTTGTCGAATGTTAGTTCCGACAAATACTCCCCCTTTTCCAGTCTTGTCGCGGACAATTCAGGAAATTTGCCACGCATGCATTTGAGATATTTAAAAAATGGAAACAAACGAATGTCATTTTCAAACATACCACACCTAAATGAATAGAGATTAGAGAGAATTAATGAATACGATTTTCCTATTGAGGGCCTACATTATCATAACACAACAATTGCAATCAAATGTAAGATCTAAAGGATTTTATACTTAGGCACATATGTAATTAGGCTAACTTAGGCACGTAGAGTTGCGAAATCATCAAAAGTATAACATTCATACAACTAATAATTTCATTTAGGTTTTATGCGCAAAAATTTTACTAATCACACAATGGTAATTAAGAAAATTGATCGCGATAAGTATATTGTGTGACCCAAATATCGGTTTCCATCGTTTACATTGTCTCGTGTTACCTTTCAGATACTTGTCCCATAAATCTGAAGACCTATCCCACGTTGATAGTATAATAACGGTTCGACCAATCTGCAGCAATTTTACACATGTGTTGTGTGTACGTATACCTACATATGTGGAATCAAACTGTTATGTATAGGTTCTTGTATTGTCGTTTGACAGAATCGTGACGTGAATTTTAACGTAGCCATTTGCAGACACTGTTTCATAATGATGATTTGTGTCACTTATTAAAATTGAATTGAATAAAACAATTTACTTTATATATGGATAGCTGCACATAGCACTATAGATAGTGTACGCTTCGCTAACGGTATTTCCTACGCTAATAGAAACGATAACATGGAACAATTTTACTTATATGGCAAACAATAAATGCTACAAATAAACAATAACAGGTAATGACTGTATGCATATAAAGCTTTGGTTAAACTTTTTCAAAAGAAGTGACATGAATGATGGAAGGCTGAGAAAGCACGCTTTCAACGCTAACGCCGTCTTGCGACTGTTTCTTTTCTGTGAAAATCGAGGTCAGGTAGAGATATACCGTAGGCAAAACGCTAATCTATGCAGTTAAAAAAAGCGAGTAATATGTACTTGCTTAAGCTTTTGACGAAGAACTTCTCCATATCTCTTGTAAAATATAAAAATAGTCGAAATTAGTTACGTTTATCTAGCTCCAAGCCTAAGATTAGGTGTTTTACAACAAGCTAGATACATATTGTAAAATCAATTCGTCTTTAAATAGATGATTCTTTAAGCCGATATTATGAATGAATCAATAGGATATTTGAGTTAAGTTTATAATTCTGTGTTTTTACACACTTTCCACATGCGTCCATACTATTATGAGCGGTAGTGTACATATTGTGTACATACGAATTGCTTTTCTTCGTAATATTGTGCAGGTTGCTAAAAAAATTATTTATGAATTAATATGAAGTTTTATCTTCTGAAAGTAACTTTATTATGTATTCGATTATTTCGATTCCGCCAATTATTTTCAATAATTCAATACAATAGCATTTTAGATGAGACAAAGCAATTTTTGATAGCTGTTTTTGTAAGTTGTTCCGAGTTACTGGTGTTCTGAATATTGTTCCTAATTTCTCAATCTCAGACTTATTATAGAAGTGCTAATAAAATTGATGGTATAAGAGTTTACTCGGTTCAGAATTGTATCGGAGAATTTCAAGTTGAGTTTCCACATTTTCCAATAAATTACTTATATGCAATTTAAGAAAACATTGAATACAATTCTAAAACTATGTGCTGAAATTGGTAGTCTTTCAAGAAAATCAGGCAGCAGAGCAATTAAGAAACGTACACCTGTACACGGAACCACAAACATCTGTTTCACATCTGAGTCAAAAAAATTAACCTTTCTGTTGGCATAGCTCACAAATAATTGAAAAAGGATTACAACTTTATCAATACTTTGTGACTGGAGTACAAGAGTTATTAAAAATTGATTGCCCACGTAGACTACAATTGGTTTATAAATATGAACAATAATAATGGAGAGCCTTCACAAAGACTATCATCTTTACTGATGAAGAAGAGTTTTGTAAAACGGGATGCGTAAATTCACAAGGTACAAGAATTTGGAGTAGTGAAGATCCCCATGCAATTATTGAGGAATCGCTACATCCAGAGAAAATAGATGTTGGAACAGCGATAAGCTAAACGCGTTTCACAGGAGTAATATTTTTTCAGGAACCGTTAACTTCTCAGAGGTCCCGCATTAGAAATTTTAAAAACATTTATCAATCAGTTGGATGAAGCTATAATTGAAAACGCATATTTCCCCCAAGATACGGCACCTTGTCACTGTACTGCGAAATCTTTGGATTACTTAAGATAATTTTTTAATCAGCGTATAATTAAAAATATTGAAATTCCTTCAGTATTGGTTCCATTTTCTAGGAGAACTGTATGATAAATATGCTGCCGTAAGGGAAGTTCATCAGTCGTAGTTTCACTCCACACGTACTAGTTGATTGAAAACTGTGTAAGCAATGAAAGATACATACATATATAATAATTGGAATAATTAACATATATTTTCTACTTTGTGATATAACGAAAACATTTTACTACGAATGTGAACGTGTTTTACTATTTATTTATATTATGCGTAATTTTTATACATTACTGTAAGCTATAAGTTAGGAGAATAGGCTTGAAATGCCACGTTTTATTTATTGAACCAAGGAGAGAAGTGAATGACATTCCATTAGGAGGATCGTAATGCAATCGGCTGAATTAAAGATAAAAATTAAATAAAGCTCCGATATCGAACTTAAAAATAAAGTAGTATCTCTGAGATCAAAGTTTAGTAATTACAGTTTATAATACTTATTATATTACTTTTGCTAACAATTACGACGAATTGATAGCTACTCGAAAGTTTGTACCATAAGGTATGTATACATATGTATGTATCTATAACTTGGCAGAATTTATGTGGCGTGTTTTATAATGTAATCAATTCGTGTATTGATAATATCAGGAAGCAATTTGCGCGATACCATTAACTCAGATTGCAGCTTTTCTGAAATCATTATGCATTGTATTGAAATGATTAATACGATTCGCATACAAATGAACATACACGTGTTTGACATAAAAACAATAATTATACATTTTAACCCATACATATGCACATAAACGTATGCACAGAGAATGCGTACAGCATAAATAATACACAAAATATTAGGTTACACCAAACAACCAACTATCACACAGTATAGTGCTATCAACATCGCAGTTATATCCATGTAATTCGATAACTTTATTTAGTGCTATGCTAAAAATAACATTATGTAATATTTACATAATCAACTGAATTACGTAGATATCTTTAAATTTGAAAATGTGAAAATTTGTAGGTTTAAAATTTTTCTGTGGTATTAGCTTAAAACAGCTGTTACTTTAAAAATAATATGACCATATTTCAATATTAAACCATAAATCAGTTGTACTTTACTTATATTTCAAGAAGAATTAAATATTAACTGAAAATACGTCAGTATTTAATCAAAAGAAAACAGTTGCCATATATGTATGTAGCAAAAATAGGAAATATACATATACTATCCTCGGCACGATTCTTATTAAATTATATTGTTTACGATCGTAAAAGACTAGTGCAACAACGATATGCTTTTGCAGAACAGCATCAGCAGTTTCACATACAAATCTGTTTCCACAGTATTTTGCAAAGTTTGTTTTATAAGTAAGTAGTGATTTCGGCAAAAAAATATTAAAAGTTCAATAACTTGGCAACGTCGCATTTTAAAGCAAAATTATTTTAGGTGTGAACGAAGTATCTGAAAGTACACTCAGTTCAATAGAAATAAGCAGATCATTCAATTTAAAAAAGAGTAATAATTATGTGGTACGCTTTTTTGGGACACCCTGTATAAGTCATATTAATTTTAAAATGTGCTCCTTTTATTCTCATTAACATACTGTCAATCAGAATCTCTATTGATTTAACGATATAGCTACAAAGACCGGAGTCTTAAATGGACACTCTGTATACAGCGTGTTTATTTGAAAACTTCTCGCCGCATATTTCTGGAACTGCGAAAGAAAAAGGGAAACGTTTTAAAAGTTAAAGCACATTGAGAATATTGGATTTTGTTCCGGCGCTGCTCAAATTAAAAACAAAACAAACAAAAAAATTTTTTTTAAATTTCGAAAACGAATCGATCAATTTCAAAAAACTAAACGCCAAAATGTAATGTTTCAAAAGACTGTTAAAATGAAGTATTACTCGATACCCCATTCCGTTTAAGATTTTTAAGGAAGTAGCTCCAGGGTATAGGGTGTTCAAGTAGGTAAGCCATTATCGCATCAAAAGTTGTCTGGTTCTATAATACTTCTTAGGTGTTTCAAGAAATTTTTCATAATTTTCCAGATTTCAGAAATTTACGGTGGAAAACTTTCAAATAAACACGCTGTATATGTAGGTACATATGTACATATAGTCTGAATGTCTATAGCTAATACATACATTATTAGCTCTTTAGTATATGTATTCTTATGGCCTTTTATGTATTTATCCTGATATTTTTTCCTCTTATAGTTCAATTAAAACACTCTAATTCGATTAACGATCAAATTTATTCCTGAACCTTTACAATTTCTTTGGTTTTCTACTTCTTGAGTGGAATAAAATTGACATTTAATTTCAATGTCAATTAATAAACATCTAGCCATCCATGCCTATTAACAAAATTACACAGACAAAAGATTCAATGATATATAGGATTATGTTTACAATATCGTGGACATTTTAAGATATCTTCGAAATGTTGTTTTATCATAATAACAATAATTACCTTATATCAATGTATTTTTTGTCAAGCTCTAACAATTCCGTTCAAGGACTAGGGGAAAAACATGGCAAAAAAACCTAGTCAAGAGCTTTATTTGATAAATAGTAGTATAAGTATACATAAATTGTAAAGGTTCTGGAGTAAATTTGATCTTTAATAGAATTACAGTGTTTTAATTGACCTACAAGTGGAATAAAATATCAGAATAACTAACTCTTTAAAACACGCTATACGCTATAGTTAGTGTTTTCATGTGTGTACAGATTTTTTCCAACTTAATAGAGATAGATTTTCTTGAATAGATGTATGTAAGTAAACCGATAAAATGTCTTCTGATTACAATAACAAACGATAATAAAAAAATGAATTATAAAATTCTGTGTCTTAAAAATTTCGGGAAAAAGTTAATTAATCATATAATTGTCATTTCAACAATTAAGTAAACATGAATAACATATGAAGAAGGTATGTAGTTTCATTTCGTCATGATACTTCTTTGCAAGCAGCCTAACTGTTGCATTGATGCAGGTACTAAATTAGCAGCTTGTTACAAACATCTTTAAATAAGTTTTTATTACATAACGAGCTGGTTTCATCAAGAACTAATTATACGAATGATTAAGCGAATCAATTAATTAAACGGAACCTAAAACGCACAACGTTTATAATGATACAAATTATCGTAATTTCGTATTATTGTAAATGCACTCATTACTACGTTAAACATCTACCTATCTACCTAATCAACGATAATCACAATGGAAAGTGTATGCGTTGGGACATAAATTGTGTTGTATGTACTTACATACATATACCATACATATACTTCCATTTCATACCATATGTACGTACATGTATATATGATGTACATATATGTACTTCATTAGGATACATCTTTTACTTTTACCTTTCGGTTTCATCCTACGTTAGGAGGCAGGCTTTCTGACTTGCCGATGAACGGAGCAATTTAATTGACAGAGAAACGATCAAATTAGAAAGTTGGTTTTTAAAAGGACTGTGTTTCTCCCATTCCTTTTAAATGTCCGATTGTAAATCTGACAGCTCTAAAGGCATAGAGTGACATTTGCTAACATATTACAGATGAAGTTGTCCACATTAAACACTGTAATGAACATCGGACATAAAATTGATTCGATTTCGCATTTCTTGATATTTTGTTTTAACAATTGGGAAACATTCCAGAAGTATTACGCGGTTTAGTTATAGATGGAATATATCTAATCTAATCTCATATCTGAAAGGAAAGAGTTTGGGAATCTAGTAATAAGCCAATTTCTCAGCAACGCAACGTAGTAACGTTCTGGTACAAATGCAGTAGCAGCAACTGCAGGGTAAAGATTATATTATCTTGCTACTGGTGTGGGCGGAAAGTTTAGCAGTTCAGTCTTTATATAGTTACGAACTGAATCAACAGAAACGTAGAAAGTGTCTTATATGTAGATGTGTTTATAATAAGCATGGGCACAGTCGAAGCAACTTTAAGGAAGCGCTGCTGAAGTAATTGAAAAGTTAAAAAATAACGAAAGAAGCACATGTAGGTTTGGTGATGTCTTAGTTATGTAATATATGGCGTTATCTTAAAGTAAGAGAGTATTTTAATTTATTATAACCTTTTAACAAATTAAGTTAAAATAAAACGAAATTCAATTACTTCAGCAATGAGACTTAGTGTGCCCAAAACCCGTTACGGCTTCTCCATTCTGCGTTTCCTCATAGAAACACCTTATGACATTTATGGGGCCGCTTTGAAACCCGGCAATATCCTTGTAGGTCTATATAATTAAATAATTCAACTAAAAGTGTACTCCCTATTTTGGTCCTTCAATAAATTCGAAATAATGCTTTTATTTTCAGTAGCAAGTTCCCCCGTATTATATTTAATAAAAGCCAAGTTGTCTGGTAGCTTTAGTTTCCGATCTCCTCTGGTTATTGTGTATATGTGGTTCATTGTTTTTTGGTGTATTATAACTGTTATAAATGTAACTGTCATATACTGTACTGAACCCATTTTGAGATATTTAGTGTCGTTTCATTTTTCACAGAAATAGTATTGTTTCTTGTCATTAATGCCTGTTCATCAAATAGGTACCCATATCATCTTAGGCGTACAATTTTAATCTATTATAACACTTGAATAAAAATTACATGATATTACATACTTATTTTTGTATTCGCTGCCTTCTATGTTTTTTCAGTAAGTACCACTATGTCCAAGTCCGGTATATAAATCTGAAACAAAATTAACGTCACTAAATTAAATTATACGCACTCTTGTATTTCAATATTCCAAAATGTTCGTGTTACGTAATACGACAATCGAGTATTACGCATTCGAAGTTTATCTTATTATTGTTAATTCACAGATTCATAACTACTTACATACTAGACTTTTCATTCATTCGTTCGTACGCAAATGGAGTAACTCTATATTGTTTCTATTTTCTGAAAATTTACTTCCACAGTTTTGCAAATATTTACGCTAGTAATCTTTGAAATTTCTTAACAGATACACTAACCTGCACTTTTTTAATGTTTAAGACAACCAAAACCAAACAAACAACCAATCAAAACTCACAGATCATTTCAAAGACACGACGACGTTTAAACATACTAAGCTTCTGAACTATAAAATGAAAATCACAAAATCCAATCCCCAAGGAAAAGCTATGGTATTGGCAACTTCTACCATAGACCTAATTTCTAAAGCTGGTTTTACATTTGTCAATTTATTGATCAATTTCTAGAACTTAGACAACTTGTCGTCAAGTTAAGTTTTTACATCTGTCAATTTCAAGTTCAATTTCTAGTTCTAGTTCTCTTCAATTTTAAGCTTGTAGCTGGTAGCTTTACATTTGTCAATAAATAGATCAATTTAAAGAACTTGGGTAAGTTCTAGAAATTGAAGAATTAGAACATGTTCTATTTTTGCGTCAATCTAACTTCAATTTTATAGTAATTTTTGTTTTAATAGTGAATAGTGACCGACAGTGCTAACCTGCGACACTTGTATGAAAGTAATTCCAAACTTACTTTAATTCAAATTTCAACAATTACAATTCGTTGAACGGCAATGTAATATTTGTAATTATGAATGACTAAATTCATATAGATTATTTGAAATTTTGAATTTACAGCATAATGCAGAAAGTAAGATCAAAATGGCAACGAAAAAGATTAACAAATTTAAGAAAAGCTGTATTCTCCTTAATGTTACTAAAAATGATAGATTTAGAAAAAGCAAGCGTAACAAGGAGGTGGTGGGTTAGACCATGGTTGATTGCGAAAAAGGGAAACTTAAATTTAGTAGAGAACGATTTTTCAGCAGATCCTCAAACTATATGTATCGCTTAGACTACAAAGATAATAACTAGGTACTCTGAATTATCGTAATTACCACGAATTATCATCTGTGATAAACGTGTACACATTAAAGGTCTTCATGTGATCTTCACTCACATCACATAGCCTTTTAACATAGGACATTACCAGTGTTAAAATTAAAAAGATTCGAAACTGCCTTCACAATTGCTATTCTTAGTTCAATTTATTGTTAGGTGTAATGCAATAGTAAGTTCTTATTTAATAACTTAAAATTCACCAATAAAAAGATCTTAAAAATATCTTCAAATTTATTGATAAGTGTAATACGACAATAAGTTCTATTTCAAGAACTAGAAATTGATCAATTTTAAGATCTAAAAATTGATCAAGAAATTGATAAGTGTAAAACCAGCTTAACAAGCACCAAATAATTACAGCAGCCACGAAAATCTGGTCTGTAGCTTATCAAATCATAAATATCACTAAAATTGTTCGGAGAACGTGACGGTTCCTATAGTGTTAACTATTATGAATGGATAGATCTTTCCAAATTTGATACAAGACGACATTAACATATTGTTCTAAGCTAGGCAAATGAACTAAAGTTTACGGATGACGTAGAAGAAAGTTTGGTTCAAACTGGCATTCTTCACCGAGGACAAGCCATTGAATTTAAAAATTAATAGATGTATACAAACACCAGGTGCTCAAAACTTATTCAGCTAGGTGCAACAGAGAATATGCGCAATAACACTGGAACAAATTATGCCAATATAGTTACAAACAGGAACGCTGGGCGGAGAGTTCGAAAAAATTTAGGCAGGCTACTGTTGTAGTTTGCTTGTCACCTGATAAAGATGTGCAGCCTGCAGCTAATGCCACTTAGAGTGGCAGAAAGAATCATGTTTCACTAGGAAGCAAGATGACACTTTTAAGGAAGTTATGAAAAAAGGAGCAAACAGAATAGGTCTGTGGTCACATTTGTAAAACTTATGAGTGCGTTTGAACACTTGCGTAATACTGTCTTCATATTTCCTGCATGCATCTACCTATAGGTAAGTAATACATAATAATTTTCTCGATAATTGTTTGTATGATTTAAAACGTTCAAGTGCATAACACTATAACACTACCAGATCGTGCTTTGATAGAAAATATCGTCTGGATATTGTTACAGCACACTGTTTAAGTTTATCTCGTAACTTTTACCAATACATATATAATAGCATTGCATCAATTAGTTGTACTTACTGCTTATTGAATTTACATTGTTCACATCGGACTTGTGTTATGGAAATAAGACAATACAATAAGGCAATACAAAGAACAAAATATGTAGTTAGAAATAGTAAAAAAAAATTCAAATTATAAAAGATATCATAACAAACATGAGGATGTCTATAATAAAATAAAAGATGAAAAAAGGGCGCAAAAAGTAAAATATATTCTCTAAAGACAGGAATGGAAGCGATCGGTGGATCGAGTAAATATTTAACCAGATATATAATTACTGCATTTAGGATTCTGACTTAAGTTATTTTGAAAAGGAAAATAACAACCAACAGTACATGGATTTCAAGATAAAAGTCTAAGAAGGAACCTACTATAATTCGTTGCTCTGCAAAATCCGCTGTACTGAACTGACAGCTGTAGGAAATATTCGTATACGTCCTGCATATTAGATTAAATCTTTCAGTGCCAGAGGAAATTGAATTAATAATGTAACGCAATATCTATTTAAGTAAGACCCTAATTATGCATCACTATCCATTAGTAAGTTAAATTAATTACGCTGCGGATTTTGGAAGTTACTTGGTTTAAAATACCACACAGTATATCATTAACTTGATTAACTAAAATTATTTCATTTAATATAATACGTTTGAAATTTATTGTGAAGAATAATATTTTTATCTGTATTGATACTATTTAGACACATCTATATCAATATTTTCGCGCTTGTTCGTTTTAAACTTTAAGTTGAAACAGAACAAAACAGAATACCATTATTAGATTCGCCGATTACAAGCGTTAATTCAATTAAAGTCTAGAGTGAAAACAATAGAATCCATAATAATAGTACATAGTTCCTATTATCGCCAGAACACGAATCGTATCATGTTATGTGCATCGCATCTTATGTAATAATTTGAGACCATATAAGGAGTAAGTAAAGCCAATATATTTCTCAGCGTACTCTAACAATAGTAGTAGGCTGTTTATGATACTGGTTTAGAAACACCTTTGTGCCATTATAATACATATTACCATAAATTCAAAGTGCGTAAATCTAAGGCAATTGTTTTCATTTTAATAAATCAATACGCTGTTTTCTCCTCTAGCTGTGAGTTTATTTAACGTCTAGTCCGTAGAACAGTCGTGACCTTAGTATAGAATTATTAACAGATGAAGCAAGCAACTACGTTCCAGTACTTTGTAATTAAAAGCGTATAACTAATAGCTAATTAGAAACGTAATAAAATCTATAGGACAATTTAATAATAATAATACAGTAACGGGATAAACCCAGAAACAGTGTATAAAAAATATACATGAACAAATGCTCTCCATTTAATAAATCAAAAAATAAAATCTGTTATTATACAGAAGGCACAACTAGTAAATGACTCGCTCAATATTTAATATACGCCACAAAATTAAATGATACTCAATGGGTTATGAATAGTTGGTGTAAGAAATATTTTACATTTACATCGTTTTGTTAGAATAGTCTGCT
>SMLS01063768.1:0-16193 GCA_004785975.1 Popillia japonica
CCTTTTTTATACATTTTATTTCGGTTGCCTGTATTTTACTTCTCTGTCTTTCATTCAGTACCCATGTCTCACAACCGTACGTTAATACAGCTCTATATATTGTTCTAAACACACTCATCTTGGAATTCTTACTAATTTCTTTTCTATTTAAAAAGCTTTTATTCATTGAGTAGAAGCAGTTAATCGCCTTGTCAACTCCCCTATTGATTTCTATGTTATGTTTTCCACTTTCTTCAATAACTCCTATCTACAGAAACTCGTGAACTCCAATTTTTTATTTTCGAGATAAATGCTAATATTTTCAGGGGCTTTCGATATTGCCATTACTTTCGTTTTTTTTCTATATTTATTTGCATTTCACATTTTCCAAATTCTTCTTTCCATATATTAACATTTTCTTGTAGTTCATTTGCTGATTTAGCTATATTAACAAGGTTATCGGCAAAGGGCATTCGGATATTTTCACTTGTTCTAGGTTTCTGTATCCTTCAAAAAGATCATTGGCTCTTCTTTTAGTACTCTTAATAATTTCGTCCATAAGAATAATGAACAGATTAGGGCTTAAGCTTCGCCCCTGTCTAAGCCCATCTGTAGTTAAAAGAGATTCCGATGTAATGTTCCTGGTGACCACGTAGTTGTAGGTTGTCTTGTACAAGCTTTTGGTATTTCTTATTAGCTTCTTATCAGCCAATCGTTTATTCAGCACTTTCTTCTTTTTGATTATTATAAAGTAGATATATGATCCTGTACTCCTCTTCCTTTGCGAAAACCACTTTGCGTTTCTGATAGCGTCGGTTCTATAAGTAGGTACTTGAAGAGAAATAAAGTAATAGCTTTTAATTATCGAACTTAGAATAAGTTTTGTGGATACGAAAAATTAGTCCAAACATTTAATGATTGATTTTGCTAATAAGAGAAGATTTTTCTAAAAACATTTTTAATCTTACACACTAGTAGTTTTGAAACATCTCCACATTCAATTGCTTGATGAAAATGCTGTAAATGTATGTATATATGTATTATACATATTGTTAATGTTCTATCCTATATGTTAAAAGAAATGTTATTAAATATTTTACGTTTTTACAACATATTGCTTTTTTATAACCCCCAAACTCAGGAAAACTAAATATATACTCCATTGGTTCAAATTTTCGTATATAAATTGACTACAATAGATCTATATACTTAATATATGCATATAAGCGTCTCAAGAAATAGTTAGCAATGGTGAAATATTCTCCATTCTTTGTAGTGATAAAAAGTCGTATTGTAACGTATTGTGGCGGTTGTGTTTTAATACGTTGATGTAAAGGGCGCGGCAAAAATAATACAATATTCTGTAAATATGTAGCTAATATAATAATAATAATAATATCAAATTTATTGAGAAGAAGCAATTACAAGTACAAGTTATTATACATATATATATAATTGGCAAATTACACATATGCTTATATTCTCAAAGGGTTTAAGATCAGCTGCTGTATAAGTAGCCCCTCTTCCTCTCTTACTCATTTTATATTGCTTTAATTTACTTACCTCCGGATATATCATTAGATGATTTTGAAATATTCACATCTGCCCTTGAAATTGTTTCACTTCGAAAATATTTATTTTAGTTGGAGATTTTAACGTACCTAACTTGTTTTCGTTGCGTTCAATGCAGGAAAGGTGCTACTTTTCGGAACTTTTTGAATGTACTCAATGTTAAGCAGTATAATGATATACGGAACTGTGATGGAAAGAAGCTAGATCTTGTAATGTCTAATTTTAATCATGATCTTACGGTTCAACAATTGGAAACGCCGCTGGTACCTGAGGATCCTTATCATCCTAGCCTAGAAATAGAACTTTATTTTATGTAATCTAATAGTCTTGAAAGATTTCCGTCTGCCAATAATTTCCGGTATAATTTTGATAAAGCATTGGACGCTTTTTATGATACTTTGAACGCAGTTTTAAATCAGCATATACCTTCTAAATCTTATTCTAAGGCCGTCTATCCGCCATGGTTTACATCAGATATTATTCGTAGTCTCTAAAGTAAAAATTTCTATCATAGTAGGTGGATTAAAACCAGAAACACTATTTATGTATTATAGTGAATTTAAACGTATGAGAGCAAAAATAAAACAGCAAATAAATGATAGTTACACCAACATCAACACTATCTCAATACTATCCAGAATTCATTGAAAACTTCACCTTCGAATCTCTGGCAATTTCTTAATTTGAAAAACAGGATCTACTCGGATACCGGGAAGGCTACAAGATGACAGTGGGAATGAGTACACTGACCCAAATGATATTGTCAATTCTTTCGTCGCTGTTTTTTCTTCTGCTTTTGCTGTATCGAGTGATATCCCATTGACTGATGGTGTATACAGTTCTTTGCTTCATTCCTTTTCTTTAGTTACTAATGACTAATGACCGTGACTGCAGATTTGTTTTTGAATATCCTATGAAAATCATTATTAAGCTTTCAATCTCTTCTGGTGTCTTTTCGGAGCGCTGGAAAATCGCAAAAATAACACCTGCGCATAAAAAGGGTAATCGTAAACTTCTCAATAATTACAAACCCACTTCTATTATATCTAACCTTGCGAAGCTTTATGAAAAGGTACTATATGTTCGTATTTATAGCACCCAATCTCTTATTTCCCTCTTCTTATATCAACACCGTTTCATTTCTGGTCGACCAACTGTTACCAACTTAGCGTCAATGTCTCAATTCATTAGCGAGGTCTTGCACAGATGCGGACAGGTTGACGTGATTTACACTGACCTGTCTAACACGTATGACTTGATCGACCACGACATTCTGCTAGCCAAATTGAGTTCCATGGGATTTGTTCCATCTGCTCTGCGTTTGCTCTGATTTTATCTGAAGGAAAGAAAGTGCTACGTTACTTATAATGGATACAGTTCGGATAGCTTTGATGTTACCTCTTACGTCCGTCAAGGATAACACATAGGTCCCTTGTTGTTCGTTCTTTTTATCAATGACCTATTTTCCCAAATTGAGTTTCCAATACTAGCTTATGCAGATGGAATTTTCTATGAGATTTCCTCATTTGATGATGTAAATCGACTCCAGTGTGCTCTTAATTTAATAACTGATTAGTGTGATAACTTCAAACTTAAATGGAATGTTGAAAAGTGTTGTGTACTCACCTATACCCGTTCTTATTCACACTATATTTCGTCTTATCACACCAGGTTGACTCGTAAACTTGAGTATAGTGACCTTGGTGTAAGTTTTGATGCCACCTTCACCTTTGCGTGTTCTTAGTAAACTTGAATATGCTGCTTTGACTTGGATCCCCTTGTATGCGTGACTGTCTAAGACTAGATACCTACTATTCATCGCAAATTTCTAAAATTCTTGTGTTACAAAATGGACGAAACCTACCTTGTCAGTGGAATACCTCAGGACGAATTGCTGTCGAGACATTGTATGTTACCGTTGGGCAGAAGGAAGGAGGAAATGTATAAGAAATTGCTATTTGAAGCAGTTCAGAACATTATCGACTGCGCTTTCGTACTTGAACGCATGAATTTCTTCGTACCGAGGTTGAATTCGAGATACGATAGCACCTTCCTAGTTCCATTTGCGAGGACAGATGTCATGAGAAGGGCGCCGATCTATACACTATCTTGAATTGGTAATAGGCTTGAAGATAATTTCATTGGTTGTGATTTATTATAATTCATTGTCATTTTCTTTTTCTTTTTCTTTCATATCTAGTAGTAGCTATTGTCTAATGTATCTTGCCAATGCTGTTTATTGTTTTTTTTTCTTCCCTACACACATGATGTACATATCTACTTTGTATGTTGTAAACTATTATCCTGTAATTGGGCTATGCCTGTTGAATAATAAATTGTCTATAATTAACTGTATCCAAAACCTCAGGCGTTTATGTCTGCAATTGTGTGACAAATATCGCTTTTCAAACGTTCAACCGGTTCTGGCCTGCCTGTGTAAACATTGTCCTTTAGATAGCCCCACGGGAAACAATCTGCGGCAGTCAAGTCTGGCGATCTGGGTGGCTATATTGTCAATATTGCCACCACGCGAAGTAAGGCGACCCGGAAACATGGTCTATAAAAGGTTGATGGTTTCTTGATTTATATGCGATGTGGCGCCATCCTGTTGAAGCCACATCTTTCTCAGATTTTGTTCTTCCAACTGCGGTTCAAGAAAATTACGTAAAATCCCATGGTATCGTTCGGTATTAACTGCAACGGCATTACCTGCATCATCTTCAAAGAAAAATGGTCTTAAAATTTCAACGCTATAAACACCGCACTATACTGTGACTTTAAGGGAGTGTGACGGTTTTTCATTAATTATTCGAGGATATTCAGTATTCCAAAACCGGCTGTTTTTTTATTTACATGTCAACATAAATGAAATTGTGACTCATCGCTCATGATAATTTTTGTGTGGAAAGCATTAATTTCGTTATTTAAGTTTATAAACGTATTGCTCCATGCTAGGCGTTTTTCATAATCGGTAGTGAGGAGCGACTGGGATATTTGAATTTTATAGGGATATAAGTGAAGGTTTTTTTTTTCATAATTCGTCGTAGAGAATGATCGCAAATTTGTGACTGTTGAGCACGGCGCTGGCCTTGAGGATGCTTGTGGCGTTGACGCAAATTGTTCCGTACATGTTCAGTATTGAGTTCGGTTCGACTTGTGCATGGCCGGCCAATATGGTGCGCCTCCCCTACTGAACCAGCAATGCAAAATTTTGATGCTAAATTTTGAATGATGTTTGAATTTGGAGAAGTACGATTACGATATTTTGTTCGAAATTGTCTTTCCACGCACACAACACTTATAATTATTTTCATGATATCACCACACGAGTTCTATTCGCTCTTGGTTTGTGTAACTCTGCATAATTAATTCACAATACTACTGACGTTTTGTGCAGGGTTGGCTGACTCCAATGGTTTTAAATAGCTTAGCTATTTTTACCGCAATCTGTGTATGTAACGTCTAAGGTATGACTTCACAAGTCAGATTCCACACCTAGAAACGCAACAGGTACCTACATTTTAGTAGTAGATCCAAATATACAGAGATTAACTAATCGTGACCAATATATCTATTATATATTTACATCACTTTAAATGTTAAATTTCTTCTTCTTTTTTCTTAGATATTGACCAATAAACTTTAAGTGAAAATGGGAAAATTATGCTTACAAAGGAGCAGTCACAACATTAAGTATATTAATTATTAACTAATAAAAGATTTCGTTAAATCTCCCTGTGCAACAGATACCGTGATATGTTACATATATAATGTTCACGAAACTTAAAGCAATAAGAGTATTGTCAATTATATGGAATGTTACAAAGAATAAAACGGAATACGAATTCTCAATGTATTTAAACCATTTCAGGTGTATGTACTTATGTAACAGCAAAGTTAAATTGAAACAGTTCCCTCGTTTTCGCATTCGATTTTTCTCTCTGCGTTTTTCATTCCTGCTTTTTTATGAGCTTTCGAGGTTCAGCGCGGTACACAAGGCAGCGGAGCACATTGTCATTTTTCATGTGAACAAACCCGAATAGAAAACATTTTCGAAAATGAACCGGCACGCAACCACTTAAGTTCGAATTGATTCCACTTAGGGTAGTATCCAATCTGTTAAAGATTCGGTTTGGAGTAGATTTCTTTTAAAGTGACCGTAGCAGTCCCTTGCGGTTGAACCGTTCGATATCGGCAGCCGATTGAAAGGCTGGTACCTAGGTATTCGATTAGCTATTCAAATAGACGTTGAATTAATCGTAATCGTTATATAAAGGATGCTTTCGTGTGTGTTTCCAGTATTATCCCTTACTGTAGATATGCATGTGGACATTGTAGTAATAATCATGATCAAGCGGGTTAATTTGACTATAACTTCAATACTGGTTAGTAAACTATGTCATAACATTATGAATGACAACTTACCATATTGGGGATACGATTATTACATTCAATGTATAATATAAGTTATTGTTAGTTAAGTCGTTATAATTAAAAACTGCGTAAGTATTTAAAAATGTTGGATTATTACTGTGGTGATTCAGAAATCCCTCTGGCAGAATATTCTTGGCTTAAAAGATTTTAAGGTAATCTTTGGAAATTTCGACAAGCAGAGAGCAGAGGTCAAGCTAGAACTAAAGAGACACAGACGACGTGTCCCGAAGTGTTTTGATATAGAGCATTGTCACCTTGAGAGATACATGGCATGGATAAGGCTAAAATAGAATAGCGACGGCAGGGTCTGCGGGGCAGAAGATAAAAGAACAGAAAACCTGACATTATACTGCATAGTAGAAATCCCTGCCAAACATCTTGGCAAAGTCGTCATAGACAAAGAAGAATTACCTTCTCTGACACCACCACAGCTATTGCAATTTATTACAGTTCTTAGAGAAATGTAGAAAAGTCCTAGCAGCATAGATAAATATGTCTCAGTGGAATAACACCCTTAAAACGAATCTAAACAAATATAAGTTGCGAAGGTTATACCAATATTTAAGCACGGTGATCGTAAGATTATTAGTAATTACAGGCCTGTAAGTGTTCTTCCACACTTTGCCAAGATACTGGAACATATTCTGTATACCAGAATCCATACAAGCCCTAAACCGTTTGCGTCTTTGCATCAGCATAGGTTTATACCTGGGAGATCAACTTATACCAATTTACTTAATATTACCCAGTTTATTTCAACCGCGTTGGATGCACACAAACAAGTTGATGTCATCTACACAGACTTTGCAGAGGAGTTTGACTCCCTAGACGTCAGTATACTTCTAACAAAGCTTGAGGGCATTGGTTGTTGGCCTATTATCAATCTGATGGAGTCCCACTTGAAAGGCAGAACCGCGTATGTTACAATAACTCTAGCTCCAACAGCTTCTTAGAGATTTCGGGAGTATTGGAGGGATCCCACCTCGGTCTTTTGCTATTTAGTATTTTGATTAGCGATTTGCTGGAAAAGTTGAAGTGTGATTGTTGGTATTATGTAAACGATTTCAATATCTACAGTGTTATTGATAATATTACTAACTGCATATACCTACAAACGAACCTTAGCCTTATGGATAAATGATGTATGATAAATGACCTGCAACAACTCTTCTTTAAATGTTGATAAATGCTCTGTGATACCTTCTACCAGATGTTCCTCAAAAACTGTGTCTGATTATTCTTCAGTTAAGGATGGAATATTTCCTAGAAGCAATGAACTTTGTGACTTGGGATGTGACTATCGTATGACCTTTTGTAACCACATCGGGGACATGTTCTTGTCTGTTTCAAGATCTCTGGGATTTGCAATAAGATCGTGCCGTTGCTTCACCAACATATCGGACATCACGACTTGCGCTCCTGTCACTATATCGGTTTTATCGTTAAGCAAATTTCGTCCATGCGTACGGGGTACTTGTCTATATATTCAATATTTTCGTATAAAGCGGTAAGTAAGGTAGTTTTTCATATGAGTACTATACATAAAGTACCATTTGTTTTTCATGGAAATTCAAAATAAATGATAAAAAATATCGGTTTGCATTTAAAAAACAAAGTTGCCGTCCAGCAGAAATGGACCACCCTGTATAATCGACATTATCGATAGATATATGTAGATCTGGAGTTAACTAAACACATAAAAAATAAAAAATTCAGGCGTACCTCTTATGAGCCAATATATAGGACTTCTGCGTAGTAGGTGGGCACCCTGTATATACTATTGATCAATTTATGTAGTTTTTGTTTTTTTAGTTAGCTAGTATTCACTCAAAATGGTCTTTACGTAGAAATACAAAACCCCATCGTAAAGAATAATCTATTAACTATATTTACGTAGTTTTTACATAAGAGCACCTAATTATAGCAGTATTTGCAAAAGTAGTCATGCGACGAAACATATCAATAGACAAAAACGGTGAGGTGCCTCTCTATAGCGCTCCTTTTCTAATACGTATCGTATTCTACAATTACAAACATTCTTTGCTTTTGTACTCTCTACGTACCGCTTTAAACAAAAATATTGAATATATAGACAAGTATACCATACGCATTAACGAAATTTGCTTAACGATGAAACCGATATAGCGACAGAGGCGCAGGCTGTACCTCTAGAGACCGGACATAACTAAAGTCCGTGATGGTACATGCAATCAAAAGTTTGTACTTTGCTGTAGTTCAAGTTAGACTGGAATATGCTTCTTTGCTATGGTATCCGTATTATACTTACCAGATACAAGCCATTAAGAAGGTACAAAAGCGCTTTCTGAAATATTTATCATTCAGTCTCAGGAGCCTACCCTGAACGTAGCAGGGATTACGGTGCACTACTGGTGGAACATAGGTTTCATTCACTATTAGATAGAAGAGATAAATACAGTCCCAAATTTCTACTTGATGTTCCTAGAAGTGTAGTGGATTCACCAACTTTGCTTGCCTGTATCAATTTCTACGTATCAATGCAAAGTACACGATCGAGTGATGTTTTAAGAGCGCCAAGCGCTAGAACTAGTTATGTTAATTAAATCCCCAGTTTTTCACATGGTGAATAACTTTAATAAACAGTATTCTGCTAGTGACAACATATAGATTTACCTATAGCTTTTGTTGTAATTGCTTTAATGTTTTACTACATACCTAATTTATTTATTTATATCACACATGCTGCGATTTATACTTCGGTTTATTGTGTTACGCATTTAACTTTATTTACTTTTCGAATTGTAGGTTACCTTTATGTTTATGGATTGTGTCGTGAAATCTGGTTTAATGTATCTTTTTTATGCAAGCCATGTTACGTTGTTTATTGATAATTTGTTGCTGCATTTCTATAGTTACATTTTACTGCACTGCATGTAATTATAATCGCGTATTGTCCTGTAAATGGTGTTCACCGTCGAACATTAAAGAATATTATTATTATTAAACGTGCACTACTTAAATTTTTACTTTTTAAATTTACTTCATAAAATCTTTTATAACCTCAAGTAATATTTATATTTAGTACAACTAACAGACGAACGAGTAAAATATACATACTGAAAAAGGGGTCAAATATTCAATAACATAATATACCGGGTGTCACGCATAGATTGCATAATAATGCACTGGCGTCTTCTTTGATCAAAAAGAAACAAAAAGGTCCTAATAAACATGTATTCGCAAATGCATAGGTTGTGAGATAAACACTGATATCTAACCACAAGCGCGACTAGTAGTAGTAAATTGTTAAATTCGAGCATTAAGTGGTCTTACTACTTTGTTTATTAAATTCAATTTTTTGACGTATTTTAATTTGACTTTTTTCAGATTTGATCTTTTGTAATAGTTTATTTTAGTTTGTAGTTCATTGTTTATTGATTTTGTCGTATTTTTTTTAACCGTTTACCGTTTACCTGGGAAACTATGCTTTTGCGAATATACAGTTAAGGAAAAAAGTATTCGTACAGCAAGCTCTCCAGATATAATTAATATCTTTTTGTTAAATACAATTTTATAAGGTTATTGTATTGTAATATGTAGTAAATGAAATACACTGCCAGATCATATATACATACATTCACTTGAAGTGCTACAAATGCTACTAAAAAAATTAAAATTAAACCGACCTACAAAATTGCGAGGAAAAAAGTATTCGTACGGTATGAAATATGCTAATCTCCGAATCCTGGCGGTAAATCCTGACTGGATGGATGCAGGCAGATGTTTCAGTAGTGTCTGTGGGTCATTATCATGTAGATATAATACAAACTCTGGAAGTATGGGTAAGAAAGTTGTATAACAAGCAAAAATCTTTAAGACAAATTGTGTAATTACTAGGAAAAGTTACATAGCTATTCACCATATTTGTAAAGACACTCAGAAATGCCAAAAGTGTCAAAAATAAAAGACATTCTCGTAAACCGCGCGCACTGAATCAACGAGACGAAAGGTTTATATTACAGAAGACTAACGAAAATCCTTTTCAAACCTCTCGAAATTCGAGTAATATGCCAATATGATAGGAATCAAATATTCAGCTAGACATATTTGTCAATTATCTGGTCAATAAAAACGAGATTACCTAATTCAAATGCAGTCATACAACCCCATACCATTGCGTTTCCGCCACCGTGTTTTACAGTAGGTTTCAAGGTTTTTTTTTCTGCAACGCAGTTTCTTCTTCTCTCCATATTAATTCGCTCTGATCTGATACCCATAGATTGAGTTTTCTGTCATCGGAGAAAATAAGACGTTTTCAGCGATTTATGGGCTTATTAACATACATTCGAGCAAATTCGTGTCTCCTCTCTCTATTTACAGCGATAATAAATAGCTTTCTTCGTGCTATTCGTGTTCGAAAACCAGCTTGATGTAATTTATTTCTTTTTTTTTTACTCACACAGTTTCCAGTTCCCTCTTGAAGCATATTACTCGAATTTCAAGAAGTTTAAAAGGATTTTCGTCAATCTTCTGTAATGTCAATCTTTTTTTCGTTGTTGTAGTACGCGTGGTCTACCATAATGTCTTTTATTTTCGACACTTTGGGTACTTCTGAATTTCTATACAATATATTGAACAGTTGTGTAAGTTGTCCCAATAACTGCCACAATTTCCCTTAAAGATTTTTGTTCATTGTACAGCTTTATTATGATATTACGCTCTTCGCTCGTTGTTTCCTCTTTCTTGTTACCCATACTTTTAGAGTTTGTATTATGACCGTACTATACTGACCCACAGGGACTACTGAAACATTTTCCTGCATTCATGTCGTCAGAATTTACTGGTAGGCTTCGGGGATTTCCCTGTTTCATATCGTACGAATACTTTTTTCCTTACTGTATGTATATTAGGACTTTTTTGTTTCTTTTTCACCAAACAACACCCCAGTACCTTATTATGCAATCTATGCGGGACACCCTGTATATTACAAACCTAAAGCGGCTTTGCAAAGTACAGTTTATAGGAATTCTAGAGGAAAAGGTCTTAAAAAGAATAATCTACACGCTAAAACGGTAACTGTTTTTTCTTGACAGAAAGAGTAAAAACCAGATAACTAGGACAATATTCACTACTACAAAAAATAAATTAGTAATAGCTTCGTAAGTCAGTGGACCTGCCGCTTGCGGTAGGATGAGTTATAGTACTGCCAATAATAGTACGTACTCATGCGGTAGAGGAGCCCTTTTATTATTTTTCTTTCTAATTCAGACTGTAACGCTTTTAAAGTTTTTAGTTGTGTAATACAGCAGCGCGTAAGGAGGTTTGCACCCCTTTTTTTCTTGTGATAACAAGGATACTAGAAAATTTGCTCATACGCACTAACGGCACAATAATTTAACTTTCCTCGGAAAAGTAAATATTATTTCACAAAGATACACACAGAAACGGAAACTCTTGCGAAAGCTCTCATTTGTCTAACGAGATAAAACTTTTGTTTAATTAACTCAACACTTCACGACCAGACAGTGAAAATATAGAATAAATTGGTACTGTATGTAGTTTGTTTAAAGGTTTATCACAAAAATCAAAATTTCTTGTATTTTATATGTGATGAACTTTAGGCCTAACGATGTAGCCATATGACACGTAATTCCTGTAGTATAAACACATGCAAAGTATGGTCGGGGATAAACTTCCTATTCCTCGCGAAGAGTAGCCTTAGGTTCTGGAAGGACAGCAGCTGTGCGGTCAGGCGTTGGTCAGTCTTCAATAAAAGGGATATGAACTGTGTGCTGCTGTTGCAGTGAGAATAGAGGAGAACACTTGTTACGCTTACATTAGATTATGATAATGAAGTTCCCTAAATAAGTGAGGTTCGTGCTAGCGGTTCTCACTCCAACAAACTTTTATGAATAATGCAAGGCCGCTACGTACTTACCTTCTTTGTTGTTTATATAAGAACAGGGACATGTTTAGCGGAATAAAAAAAAATCGGAGCTGAGGTTTTCACAATAATTACAGCGCTATCGCCTTACTTCTAACTAGTATACCCACTTATTATCAGTGTTGGATTATAATAAATGCTTGTCTGTTTCTGAAATTTGTTTACCAGTCAAACTTATGTGGTAGTTCCATACATTAAATTAAGTTAAATATGTTATACTTAAGATTTTATATAAACAAATTATACACACGTCTGAGCACATATCAAGTTTGGACTTATATTGCGACATTTTCTACAAATTCTACATTGGGTATGTTCATAACAAGGATTCACATTCAAAAAATACTAGCAGGAAGTGATTGTTTAGTACCAACAATCACAAGGGAAATAATTTGGAATATTTATCTTATTAGTAGTAATTCGATTTTTACGAAAGATAATTCGTACACTCATACATTTCTTCACTTTAAATGAACTATTGCAGCTTAGTAAAACACATTATTGTGTTTCATTTAATTTTTTAGAGACTTTTGCAATTTTCTCTTACTATATCAAAAGGCGCGCTCTAGCGGCGTCACGAAGAATTAGACATATACGGATAAGATGCGTTTGATGTAGCAATAAATGCTTTTTGCAACGGGACCATTTTCGTTAAAATCCGTTCAGTCGTTTAGGAGTTACAGCGATTGTGTGGATTTTAGTTATAAATCACTTCAAAAGTTTAAGATGGCAGTTATGTCTCCTGACGGCCATCTTGGAAATCTGATAATATTTTCCGTGGTCTTCTTTTGACCGCTTTAGTAATATTTTTTTCCGCAAATCTCTCGGACAAATAGTTTCCGAGATACAGCACCTCGCATTCTTAGCTGACCACCTGGTATTCTTGTAGGATACTCCAACCGTGTCGTCTCGTATAACTTTTCATAAAACAATTTTAACTAGTTTTTTCAGGTTTCTTAAGCGACAGGTCCCTTTCGGAATAGTTTCAGTAATTAACTGGTTGTAAATATATTTTCTGTAATCCATATTAACGCCGTAAACATTCCAGTACTATGTACATATGTACATACACATATCAGTAAAATGAACAGGACGACGAGAGATATCAAAGTAGTTGTACTGAATCAATGATCCACTAATAGTGAAATTATCATTTGTTAGAACTGAATACATGAACCTACGTGTCCGTCACATTCGACATATGTTGCGATGGTTGCGGATTTATAATAGATATATGTATGGAAACAGTAAATGATTCTACTCATTATGACTGTAGTCCGATTGAAATCTGTTTGCATATTACAAATATAGTATGAAATAGGTATGAGATGCTTTACATAATAGACCCCAAAATATTTCTGAAATTGGCAGTCATACAATGCACAATCACGGCCACTGACTTCTGTCGTTGTGTAATATGAGTTTATATCACAAAGCAGTGTATGGATATACGCAGAGTAATAATATTTAGCAATGGCAGCAAAGCGTGTTAGGGTAAAACGAGAAAATGCATAACTCAAAACCTATTGATATTCTAATGCCGAATAGGTTTCAGACAATTGGCGACTGATGGAGTTTTGTGGCTAAGGAAAGCATGGGTTGATGAATTGTTTACATCGCACTTGTATAAGTAGCGCCAATGTGTTTCAATCTACACCTTTATCTACATTATGTAGTAGGAATAAACTACATTGCCTAGGACATCTCAATGTACCCGAAATTTATGTAATTTTTGAGAAAACTTCCTACACAGTTGTAAGGTACACTCTCTTAGATCTCTCAATAAAAACTGGTTCGCAACTTGAAGGGACATGTAGTACATTCTATGTTGTAAAATGCCTAGTCTATGGATGTTAGCCAAAATATGCGAATAAAAGGCAAATGAATCTCCAAATACTTGTGGTTTAACTGTTTCATTGTACGTATTTACTAGATATAAGCCAAACACATCTACACTGCAATAGGTGTATTAGGAATGTTAAAGTAACGAACAAAGTATATGAAAAGACACAACACAATATTAATTCAAGTTAACAAGCAAAAGAATATTGCAGAATTTAACATTTATGAAAAAATAAATGCCTATTATCTTTCATACTGTCTAACGTTTGTAAATTTGTCTGACGTGGCAGTTTTATTTTGGTAAAACAGCCACTCGAGTAAGAAGCCAGTATTAAAAATTACATGAATCCTGCGAGAATCTTTAAGTCATCTTTTATGCTTAATATATATCCAGCCATTAATTCCAACATCTTATTCCTTAATTATAGCATCATCTGTCCCCGAAATAATTACAAAGGTCGTATTTCCGACAATTTTAATTTATTACTAAAAGCAAAAAATTAAAAGAATGGCCTCAGCGTAAGCTAAAACTGCTCCTCAGGCGTCAAAACGTAATTACACCCACCGCTATCCCCTACCTCCTTGCGGCCCTTGTCGAAATATAATACACACCTATTTAAAAGGATGAAACAAGAGTTTAGCTGGTGCAAGAATTTCTCCAATCCTTGGGAGAGTCGAATAATTGCCTCGGCACAGAAATAATTTCGTTTGTTCTTCCAGAGCTAATTTTATTAGATTTTTAGTTAATTCAACTTTGTAGCCGTATTTAAGGCGAGTGCAAAAAAAAGTAAAGATAAATTGACTTTGATAAAAGACTTTAGAACAGGAAAAATGTAAGTAAATTACAAGAGAAGAAAAACTTCTTTCCTTTTTGTCGGGTCTGAGTTGCGGAAGAGACATGGCACGAAAAGAGGGTCGATAGAAGTTGGTGAGGCAGATTGATTCGAAGGTGATGGCAGCAGTGGTAGTGGCGGATCTAGACGAAGAAGAGAAGAGAGAACGTTAGTAATGAAAGGGATCAAAGTTTAAAGTAATTTTATTACGAAATCAGGTAAACTCCATTGATTGCCCGCCTTCGTCCTAATGAATTTAGCGATCTAACAACCCTGTGAAATGTTTTGCGCCTCCCTAATTTTAGTTACATACAATTAAATATTTAAGTTTCGTGCATTATGTTACAGAAAAATAGCCCATACAGTGTGTTGTAGAAGTCGTTACTGGCAATGAAATAAAGTTAAGATCTCCGGAATATAGTTTAAGATAAAATTAATTTATGGGGCCAAGGTATAAGAACATAGTATATTAAGATTGAGCATTGCATACTTGCCTGAAAGATCGCGAGATTATTCCTCAAAGTTGTGCAATTAGCAAGTTGCAGGTACAAATTGCTAGTGATCTTCTCCTATACTACTGCCAATCGTCCTTTCTTAGTAGGATCTTGTACACTGAAATTAGTTCAGTTTCTCTTTGAACGGAGTCAATTATACACTTTGAAAGGTCTGGGTGTTGTAGATAATTCTGCTTGTTCAATTACTGTTCATTTTCAGTAATTTTGGTATTCAAAATCAATCCCAATACCTGAGGTTAAAAAACAAGAAGCGCTCCAAAAATTACACAAATGCTTGATCTTTCTTGTAATTTTGGTATTCGCTTGTGTGTGTGCTGGATGATTTCTAGTAGGTCAGAACTGTGAAGGTACTTTCTTGTGGTTTTGCTGTATTATACGGACGAAATTTGTTTTTGTATCAACAATTCTTCTGAGGGACATGGCGAAGTAAAAGAAATATCAATAGTAAACCGGAGACAAACCTTCTAGCAAATTCAACACAACTACTACGCTTATGCTCTGTTCTGGCGTATTATTTTTCATTCCTGTGTAGATTTGCACATTTCAACAACGTGAATTTTCTATATAACGCAATATCTATATTTTCGCTGGTTCATATAATATACTTTGAATGAACATCTGCCACAGAATGAAACAATCTGTTGGTCACCACAAACATGTTTTCTAGGACTGTACATATGTAGGCGTTTTGTAACTAAAATCAAACAAATTCGATACATAGTCAAAAACCGTTAATTTGATTATTTTCTATACGCGAGTCTAGCTTATCAAATTTAATAATGCTATGGAATTCCTTGATTCTTGTTTTTGACAACGTTGTAACAAAAAGCAGGAGTTGTAATAATAATAATAATAATACATTTAATCCATACAAAGGACAACATAAATATAAAGTTACATACATAATTGCAATAGTACACTATATTCAATGTATACTTACAACATAACAATCCTAACTAAGTGCAAGTATTTACATGTAGTATAGTAATATGCAAGTATAGTAAAATACTCAGTTCAGCAACGTTTTAGCTACTAACCAATATCGTAGTAATGCAGGATTTAAGTGATTCAGCAGTAATCAGCGGTACCAAAAAT
>SMLS01063769.1:0-14368 GCA_004785975.1 Popillia japonica
CTTCATGTGTAGCTCCTTTATATTATCATAGTCCATGACATATTTATCTTGTCAGTTTCACGCGATGTAAATAAACTTATTTATCAAATCCATTCACGAGCTATTATTTGGAAATTAATTTTAATTAAAGTCACTGGTAACCAATTATAACGTTGGAACTGTTTTTTTAGGTAAACATTTTCTATTCGGTGGGTCTAATTCGCGTTAATTTCGCGGACGTTTGAATAACGTCACATGCATTCTCCACTCATATGATTACTAAACAAACATTTGATTTGTTGGTTATAATATCGCTGTTATCGTAAACACTGTTAATGTGGTAAAAATTAAACGCCCGCCGCTGACCATTTCGCAAAATACAAACGTTATGAAACACTTATACTCGAAAGTCTAGATATTGGCTCCAAACCGTTGATATTCAAATCAAAAATTTAATCAAAAAAAAAATTGTCGCATTTTTATCGTTGCATATTGTGTAAGTTGCTGGACAGATAAAAGACTGCCCCCGAAAACCCAACAACAAAAATAATCAGGTGCTTGAGTTTTTTTTATTGTGCTATATTATTTGTTGAAGCAATTACTAGAATACGTCACAGTATTGTATTTCATACATGCGAATTACAGGTATTTATTATCAGGACATAACGACATTAGGTTTCTATTTCGGTGGAATGAAATATACAGGGTGTCCGCGATATACAAAGCATGCTTTTAAGGGATGATAGCTACAACGATTTAGAAACAAAAACATATAATACACCTTGGGTCTATCTGTAAGCGTAAACGAGAAAAAAAAATATTTCTAAAAAATCTTATTTGGTCAAACTGTAGAAGAAAACTCATCCATATTGCTTCTTAAATAACCAAAAAACTATATCAAAAATTTAGGGTTGAAAATAACTGAAAACAACGATGAAAACGAATTATTTCATACTTTGAAATTGAAGCGTGGTGTCATTTCTCTTCCATCACACTGTACTCGTATTCAATAGAATGGCAGATGTAAGCCAAACATCATTTGTTTATACGACCTTGAACTTGTATCGTACGAAGTCAATGGCCATACGTTTTAAAATAAACGTACCTTTGCGTTTTTTTTAATAATGTTATGACAATAAAATCGATGTTATGTTGAAGTTAGAGTGAAAAGGGCGTATTTAATAGCAGCCTCCGATCGGTAAATGAAAATTTAAGTTGAGGGAAAGTCGCATTGTATGAAAAAAATGTAATTACTGCAATTATGTTATGGCGCTTTAAGCTCTTTCGTAAAGGCTACTACAAAATTGAGTTCTTTTCTTTTATTTGTGATAAATTGGTGGTCCTAAAAAGGACTTTTTTGAGAGACAGGAAAAAATGTATTACAGGAAAGGCTCGATGTGTTGCAACACACGCCTGTAATCGTCGGGTAAATCTTGCACGGATCAGCTGTCGGTGTACAGTATGCATCGAAGTTTGTGACATGAGAAATATTTCTTTTTCTCGTTTACGCTTACAGATAGACCCAAGATGTATTATATGTTTTTGGTTCTAAATCGTTGTAGCTATCATCCCTTAAAAGCATGCTTTGTATTTCACGGACACCCTGTAGGTATAGGTCTTCATTAAACACCCTCTTGATTTCTTACACAACTACAGCAAGTAAAGTTATGGTACAAGCTACTGTATGCCAAGATATTTGAAACTAATGGTGGGTGCGCTGAGAAAACAAGAACATTTTCAAAAGTTAAGAGGTAACAATCTTGTTAAAAAGTAGAAAAATGATATACAGGTTTTGTTAAATTAGAGGATGGATTACAGATAAAATGGACAAAAATAGCTGCACAAGCAATCTAGAAATATCCTAGATCTGATATCATTACATAGAAAAATAGAAGATATGTCCTTAGTAGCAAATTATAGGTTTAAAGTGAAGTTAAAGAGTAAGTCATATATATGGATATTGGATGTCATCTAACCGCATAATAATATGTAGCTGTATTTGCATTCATTTGACTTTGATATAAATACTAGCAGTGGAAAGCACAGGTTTTCTGAAATTGGACCGACTTTTTTCTCGGACGTCTTGAGGATGTTACAGCTTGTAACATGTACGTAATTAATGTTTGAATTTTTGTAACATTTAAATACATTAGGGAGCGGAAATATGGGTTCTACCAAAAATAAATCTGATATTGTTGGTAGTTGCCTAACAATAGCCCCCAAATTTGCTAGAAGTTACTTTGAAAAAAAAAATACATATTAAAATGTCGACCATATTTAGTTTCTTTATTTCGCCACTTCTGTTTAACAGACTAAATTTTGAGCACATGGAATGTCCGGTCTATTCGAAAATGGTCAGAAGGTAAAGTTAAAAAAATACTTGGAATGAAACGGTTAAAAAGTTGGTTAACTCTTGCGATTTATGAAAAGGGTAGCTGCATAAGTACGTACCCCTTTAAGGAGGTTATATAACTAGGGATACTTTATGGTCGCTTTAAACATAAAATTATTATTACTGCAAGGTCGTTACAAATGTACCTAAATTCAGGGCAAAGACAAGGATTTAACATCTTGAATACATCTGTAAAATTTATCGCATTGCGTATTTTAGATTACATTGCGTATGCTGCCTTTGAAGGCAATAAAATAGGATCAAATTTATGACCGGGTTATACAACATACATTTCCGAAGATCATAAAAATTTTCGGCGTTTCACTTATTGAAAGGAGTTAAAAGTAAAAGTTCACATAAATCATTATATTCTACAAATACCTACTGAAGCCTTCTACTTTACAATGCAATATGTTTACAGGTAATTGGGAAATATAACTTAATTTAAGTAGTACTATGTAGATTAATTAATATTTACTGGAATCATTGTGAATTTCAATAACTATGTCTTCCTATAATTAAGTTTAATTCATACAATATTTATTACATTCTTATTCCGTACATATGTTCTGTTTGACGTGAGCCGAAGCTGCATTCCATCTTATTAAAAAAGTATCTGTGACACGGATGTTTATGTAAATCTGAGAGGAGAACGATGTCGAGACCCCGACCTCTGGCATCGGTATGAGAAGACTAAAAGCGAGAAGCTTTATCACGGCACACGCTCACTGTTTATCTATCTCTCGTTCGTTGAGAAAAAATCTTCGAAGAGGCTAAAGGTCGAGACTGCATCCATTGGATATATAGACGATGAAGAGTTTGATTTTATACAGTAATGGTCTTTATTTATTCACCGAAATCTGCGTCATAAACTTTAAAACAGAAGGCACTTTCGCTTTCAGTTTTAACAGTTATGACACTCATACATACTGGTTTTTATAAGGGTACACCGCTACAATATTTTTGACACTGATTAGGATACTTCTAAAATCTTCAAATCATATCTTAAAAATGAAATGTTTGTAATAAGTCCCGAATTTAATGTTTTGCAATGCTATACGAATACTTTCGTTGAAGGTTCGTACATAAATACCAGAAAATCTTAATATAGTTAATTATTTTTAATACCTCGAACAGTATAATTTGAGTCATCTGAGTATAAGTTAGGTTACAGTAAACTAGTGGACTAATTTTCTATGTGTGAATATTGAACGATAAATGTAGACGTATTCTTAGGAGAATACCAAGCGGGATTCAGGACTAGATTGCTTTTGTCGCCATTTTAGAGGGCACGAAGATTTTGTGAACGATGTATTACGCTTGGTTTGATCATGTGCGCTTCAGCATTAACACATAATAGCAGCATTACCCTGTCTTTGCACGGTTTGAATCCTGGTACCTGTTTTTCTGTTTTATGAATATATTTACATTATACCGAGCAGTTTCTTCTACAGCAAATCAGTTTCATCGCAGTTTGAACACTTGTTTTGTGTGATACCCCTCCTCTCTAATAATCCTTTTTAACTCAGCCGGAAACGTAGCAGCAGATTCTCCAGTGATCTTTAAATTTTTATAGTTATATCTGCTCTTGAATCTATTCATCCATCCCCTATTTGCTGTGAATGTTTTTAAGTCTTCTTCAGTGCTCTTCACGAAATGTATAGTGAAATATATCAGTGAATACTGACGAATTGTAACGAGAAAAAGTTTCGATATGTCGCATCGACGCACCGATAAATGGATCTGTGGATATGGGGGTCCGACTGTACTTTTACTTACAAAAGTACTGTTCATACAACGTAGATTTATTTCGTTGCGTATGGATTATTAAAAACAAATTTGGTCAATTTGAGTAACTAATAATCAATCAGCTTTAAACATCAATGGAAGCCATTACCTCATCGGATACGTATTGCTGGCGTTAATTTAGAACATACATGTTCCTACTATTCTGTAGCTCGAATTTTTAGCATAAATAAATCATTACAAAATATTTATTCTTGAATATATGCTCCAACATTCACAATACTAACTTTTTGCAGTGAAAACGAACAATGTTATAGTTACATACATACATATGTATATGAATTATTTGAGTAAGTTATATTGTCTTCAAATCCAATTACTTTTTTTGGAAGCAGTACGGTACAGTACAAATATTTTGTGGAGAGTTAGCAGACATGTAGTAATGACCGCCGATTATTTTTGATCTTATGTGACGCACAAAAGTTACAAAGTTCTTTGAGTGTGTGATAACATAGTCGCGTTCGTTGTGAGGAGGATCCACATTATTCTTAGATTATCGCATTCATATAAACGTGACTTCTATCAGCCGCTACACATTCCAAAATATAATCGTTAATTTTATATATTTTATTTTAAGGCGATGATAAGGAATTTACGTCAGAGATAAAAATAATAGACAAGCTTATATTTTGGATATACATATGTATGTATGAATATCTCTTAGAACGACAATACAATCGTTGAGAATAATTTATATATTATCCACTACTATATACATTTAATATTTATTATTTGCCATTTCTGGACTTTCTGGGAGAGCAAGGTATGAAACGAGCGGATATTATCTGCAGCGAAACTTAGGTCGCTGCAAAAGCTTAGATTTATTTATGATTTGAGTCTAACCTGCCCTGGGAATGATGTTTTATTATTGCTATGCTGCTGGCTACAAATAACTAGATATATAATCTTTCTTTGATACTCTCAACACTCTAAACAACAGCCAGATAACCCGCAGAAATTTTTAAACGACTATTCTTGGCCACACTTTTTTTGTAAATCAAAAAAATCGAATGTTTGAAATTAAGCCTGAAGGCCAAGGCCACTCCTAAAAATTCTAGAAATTCTAATAATTTAGGATTTACCGAGATTTGGTACATCCCTAAGAGCAGATATGTCTACTACACTGAATCGAAACCACTTTTAAAGACCACAATCATTGCTTTTGTTGAGTCACACATCTCCATAGCGTCTCCTTCTTTTCCATAATCCGCAGGTGCTGAAATTCAAAACCAGGTTAGTAGAATATTCTTAGAATTTTGAGTTACGTTGATTACCTTAAGGAGAGTATGCTTCCACACCGAAGCAAACTATATCAGAATATAGCGCCCATGATTTTTACCAACCCCATAATCATTCTATCAACCTAGTGCTGTGTTAGAGATGAAATCATTGTCTGAAGTTAATGTGTGATTAGTTGGTAAGACAGGATCCGTACCGTGGTTCAGAAAAATATATAAAAAATTTCACCGCTCTTCAAAATGTTAAAAGTTGTTATATTCGACAGGCCAAGAAACTGTATAGATGATCAATTTTGATTTACTATCTCTCGTTATAAAACTATTTCCATGCGCCTCAGAAAGTGTCAGTTAAGAGAGGTACTATCGCTCTAGTAACCCTCTGGCTGAGAGGATAGCGTGCACCATTTTCGTCGTAGTAATATTTCAAACCAGAAGCGAATTATCTACCCAAAGCATGAACTAATGCAGAAACAGCACTAAGTATCGCATTCGTGGTGGACCTAGTAAATACAGTCACAGTTTCAGATGTTAAATTACTGACACGAGTCCGTCCTGGTCCACAACACGGTGAAGGCCTGACTCCAAGCGACAATGCTATACAATCAAAAGATACCAGTTTGGAGTGTTATAAAAGTCAGCGGCACTTTCTACGGCAATGATGGAAGGAAGCGCACTATTCCCGATATTTAGAATTGTGCTGAATTGAAATATGTTACACAAAATGTAAATCAAAAAATTTTGCTCGAAAATTTCTGGTCCTCACAAGAGATGCTTGGCAGTCAGGTCATTAAAGTATAAATCGCAAAAAGATGACTAAAATATAATTTTGACAAAAACACCTTTGTCGTAATCGTAAATAGAATTGATGGTTAGAGGACTAATATCTAAGCTCTGGAGAGAGACCAATGCAGCCTCGAGGAACTTTAGCTTGAGAAAAGCAAAGTATATATTTAATCATTCAATTCACATCCATATTCTCTTATCAAACAAACTGATCTGTGAATTCTGTAGTAGGGCAAGGAGCATTCGAGTCAGTTCTCGCCCAAAAGTCTTTTTTTGAAGGCGTGCGCACTTCATGATAAATCTAAACAGATATTTGGAAATTTTTATTTTCACATTAGTTTCGGAAATTTTTCAAGATCGTTTTCAAAATATTAGGTGTGTATCGTTTAGATAAAGTCTACTTACCAATACACCTTATACTTGACATATGTGTATACATATTTCTATTAATTAGGATACATTTAGCCAGCCACGAGATTCACAAATCGTTGGCTAAATTAATTTTTTTATGATATTAAATCGATCCTTCCTTGACAAACTACAAGCGCGTCAGTAGTCTTGCAAATACGATTAAAATCCGGTTTTCGGAATGGGACTGCGGCGGCTTCATTATCGCCGTTCTATACGTGACATTACCATTCTTTAAATCGTTTGGCTCAATTAACATCAATTCCAGCGGGACCAGCACTCGCGCTACATGGCAGCGTACAGTTCATGGGAAATATCAAATTACCGTAAACGATGAGGACGGTTCCGTAAATGATAATACGAAATGATAAAATTAGCGTACTTATGAAAATAATTATATGCATGTTTCGCAAAGAACCGGATTCGCTCTTTCAACTAACGCGTTACGTGAGCAGATTTGTTCCAGGGTTGTATTAAGGAACATTAACTGTGATTATGATTATTAATTATATAAAATTCACCTATGTATAAGGAGTTTCAAAATATTTTTTTTTCGTAAATTGCTAAATAATTACTTTTGTTTTGTACCAATTATAATATCCCAACAAAAAATTATTTATCTGTCACTCTTCCTTTATACTTCTCCCTATCTCACGCAGCCAGTCTTTTAGTCCCACTGTGCTCAAGTCCTTAATGTATTATCCAGCCATTTCCTACCAGTGGTCTTCCTCTTCCACTTTTTTACTCGTCACCATCCTCGTGTTAACCATCTGTTTTCCGTCATCCTACCTATGTATATGCCCGAGCCATCACGCTCTTTGCATTTTAACTACTTGAGTGATACTTAACTGTTGGAACAATTCTGTTATTTATTTGTTTGTTCTTCTTCTGAAGTCGTTAGCTCTCTTTGACCCATTGAACATATGTTTCTGCTCTTTTCTGGACCTAGCCATGAACACCATATCGTCCGCATACACCAAGCACTGATGTCTGCATCCATATATTAGGCAGTTGCTTTCCATCCCGTTTTCCCTCAAGATCATTTTTTGGATTAAAGTTGAAGAGCGTTGTGGATAAAAGATTCCTTTGTCGCAACCCTGTTTCTACCGTGAATTCCCTAGGTGCCCCTCCTTCCAGTGGTACCTTGCCTGCGTTTTTCTCATCGTTATTTGTACTAGATTGCTCAAATGTTTTGGTATTTATAGTTTCCGATCGCTTCGTATAACTCCTCCTGATGATATTATGTGTTTGTTTATAGTCTATAAGCATCATGCGTAGGTTTAAATTTTCTTCAAAAGCATCCTTTTGAAGTTTTTTCATATCCAAACTTTGATCTACTGTCGACCCTCCTGTTTTAAATCCTCCTCATATTTTCCTACATTTTCATTAGGATACTTATCTAGTCGACTTCTAAGCATTTCTGCTAAAACTTTAATGTTATGTTCATTCAATCAATGCGTCATTCCAATTTTCAGGTATGCTTCTCCTCTTCCAAAATTTGTGCTACTAGTCTCCATATTCTTCCAATGATCGCTTCCTTGTTTTAATATTTCTGACCCACCTATTGAGAAACACAGTATTTTTACCTACCTTATAACAGCTGTTCAAAGTTTCCCTCTCCCGAATAATACGTATGTATCCTCGACAAATGTTTTTACGTGTTAATCACCTAGCCAATAGTAAACAATACTAAGGCGGTCGTTCCGATATTCCTCTGTTTACGTATTTATCAATAGCGCCTCTCAATGACACTAAAATTTTTGCATGGGTAGTGACCTCACAGCGCTAGTCATCACAAACAGCATAGACATACTTTTACTTACATTGCACTATAACATGACATGCAACGATGATAAAACGTACCGCAAGTTCTCAAACAAGCTGGTCCTACGTTTAACCCTCCTTGCTATCTTGAATTTTAATATCTCGGTTATTACACGACGTAAAAATGCGATTTTTTGTATATCACCCTTATTTGTGGAATACTATCTTCTGGTAAAAAAAAATCTTAAAACTGAACAAACACCCTGTATAGCCTGCGACTTCTTTCCTTGTACATACCGTCACGGTTGGGTCCACTTCTGTACCTTCTTGCTCTTCTTCTGATTCATAACGTATATATAAGTATGTATAGTTGAGACTCATCAAGATCCGTGTCGGACAAGCCTGGTGTTCCCTTTGGAAATCAGATATAACGTTTCCTAAAGCAGTCAGCTTTTAGTCACAAAAATAGTAGAAAGAAGTATAGTACACTATCGTAGATATTGTTTACAGGATTTGTCATTTAACAAATGCTACTAATCCTAAATATTTGCTGCAGTTAGCATTATCTTCATATTATAAATAGCTACCAATGTGTAAAAATTTTAAAACCTTGTAGCGGTGATTTTATTTTGATCGAAACTGTATACGGAGTCATCATTTGCTTGTGTGTAATTTTTGCAATAGTCGTTTGATTCTATTCCCAAGTAAATCGTTTTAATGTTTTAAAATTCCTTTTATTAAATCGGTTACATTTCACATTTTTGCATTATTATAAATAACAATTGTTTGCGAGTGTTGAGGATTTAACGCATACGGGTTTCGCACGGAAATTGAAGCCGTTTTGGTGGCCGATTGTTGCTGAGTTAGCACTAGCTGTGAAAGCTTAAAATATCTATGTAATCAATTACATTTATTTAACTAGTTCCAGTAAATTCACATTTTAAAATTCTTGATAATTTCTAAATTATATTGTAGCATTTCATTTCTAGACATTCGATTTATTTAAATATATTTTTACAATACATTTTTTTGCTATGGGCACATCTAATAATGATTTTTTGGCGTTTTTTTATTATTTCCTTTTAATTTGGGTTTCGATTGATATTGCAAATTTGTTCCATTGGAAGTTCCGTATTGTTGGCTCTTAGCAATGTCCTGGAATTAATTGTTAATTGGATCGGAGAGTCCGGTAATTAAAGATTAATAGAATTATGGTAATTATAGAAACATTTGCTGAGCGTACACATGTAGTGGTGAATCCTTGATCGTGGAGACTATATCATGACCATAATGGACTGAAGGATGACTTACTTTAGTAAAGGATCGTACGAATCGTCTTCACCACGCACATACTTATTGTCGAGATAGGATCTTCCTATTATTTTATTGTGCCGCCAGCCACTGAAACCGACCGATTTGTTTGTCACACGTGTATTTAGACCGACGTATTATTTGAAAAATTTGTTTGTCTTTATGTCGCATTCTGGTTCGCCTTTTCTTTTATTCAGCAATACTGTAATCGTACGATATAGATTATACATGTAATATCAATTCAGTAATTTAGATCATGCCATTAAAAGTGAACATCATTATTTAGCAGGCCTTAACTTCATTATTTTACTGGCACGTATGTTATTCCACTCCTATAAAATCAATATCGCATTATTGTTGGTTTTATTATTAGCTTTTATAATTACGATTTAAATATTAAGAATTTACAACTTACCTGTAATTTTGAGTATTAGATTTGCATCTAATGATAAGGTTCTTGTTCAACGCCATACGTGTTTCAACTTGGCAGTTGTATTACTGAATACTGGTTATAAACTGACATCTTATGTCGACCATTTGGCAACATTCTGGGGAAATAGCAGCTGTTATTGCGTTACCAAATGTTTACTAACAATCATAATATGTTAACATTTTAGGTGGTATAGAGGCAGTTTGCTTACCTTAGCATTCCAAGCTATTTGTTACGTATTTAGTAGTATTTACTACAACTTGTTATTTGATGACCTTATCGATTAGGTAGAAATATACATTTGTACTAGTACTAAGCGTTTGTGCCAACTACCAATCGACCTACAGTCGTTGTAACTAACCTCTAATAATTGTGTGCATATACTTACCTTTTTACTTGCTTGTGTACTTAGTTGTCATTCTTGCATTCATAGTTACACTCATTATATACTCTATGCACTTGTATTATACATTTATTTTTGCTGAAGGCCACAGCTGGCGCCCTTTATTAATAAAAAACTTAGGTCCACCACCCAGCCGCCGAATTACGAGCAGTCGAACCTCCGCGGATTTTTGCTGGCCTTTCTGGCAAATTCCGAGGTCACAACCCTTCAGACTTTGTTGCAAACTATACAAACCTACAACCTAACAAGCGATGAATTTATAAGTATTTTTGAAGCAGCTTATTTAATATTTTTGTCATGCGTTTCTGCGCTATAGATTTACTTAAAAAATCAATAAAAAACTTAACATCAGGTAAGGAAATAAGGCCTACCTACACTTATTGATAGGTTGCCAATACGTATAAGACACAATTACATACATATATTTGGTTCTCTCTCAATTTATGAATGAGCTAAAAACACACTTAATAGTCACACGTCATAGTGGAATAAATGAACAAGAATCATTTTTTGTTCTGGTATATGTTTTCATACCAACAGTGGTCCAATAATTTAATAATCCATTATCCTTTATAGCTTTTAACGACACTGACTCAAGAAACTTATGTTTGAATAAAGAAGGTACGGTTGGTTATATAGTCGCTTGATCAGCTTTGGAGGTGTTCCTTACGCTATTTCATATATGCTTCCTACATAAATATGGATATATTTTCGTAATTAGTAATAAGGCGTAGCTCCTTATTTTTGCTTACTAAGGACTTACCCGTCGTAATTTGTTTGACATTAATTAATCTTACCATTACATTATTTCTTTCTCAAAATTTTAGGTGCAGCTATTCAATATAAAGATAAGATTAATATTCCCACTTCCTATAATTTCATCTCACCCTCGCTTCTTTTGAGATGGATATGTCGACCGTTATTATTTGTCCGAGAGAATACGTACCACATCTTAAAGAATTATTTACGGCGATACTTCCTCGACACGATCCTGTGCGCGATTTTGCTCATGATGTTTAAAGTTGAAACGTGTAGGATGATGTCACGACGTAACCACACTCTACAACAACCTTCTTATACGGCGGCGTGTCGAAAATACTTACCGGACAACAGAAAAAGATGAGTGCTTCTAAAGAAAAAAGAAATACAAAAAGAAGGAGAAGTGAAGGTATTTTTGTGTTGCGGCATTCCATCATCGTCGTGCCGTGGTATCGCCAGCCACCGCGGGAACCATCTGATAAAGAGAGGAGGTCGCAACCCACACGGCGGCCGCGCCAACCGCCAACTTCTCCGTCACGTATCGAATTCGGTCCGTCGGTTATAAAACGTTGTTGGTAATGATCAGAAGAAGGCGGCTTATAACAACTATACGGTGTCATAGTTAAAAGATAGGATGACCGAAAAGTCGCGGACGTGCTTAATTTAGTGGGATTGTGAAATTGTATTGAAATTTTGCTGTAGATGGTTACGGGTGACATATCATTCTATATTATGCATAGTATCCTCTAGGATACTCTAAAGTCACAGTGACAATACATCTTTATAAAATTAAATAAGTACTCCTATTAGATTGGAAGACTTTTCAAAAAAAAACTTAAACTGCTTTGAACCTTGATGATACTCGTATTTATAGACTCTCAGGTAACCATTTTCTTTTATTTGGTTCCTATTTTATAATATTCGCTGTTATTTTTAAAGCCAGGAAAGTTTCTATCGTAGCTGACGTAGTAAAATTGTGCGGTGGATTCTTTATAAAATAATTGTTTAACTAAAACTATGATTTATAACAGACAAAGTCCTATACAGCGTGTTTCAAAAGTATTCTGCAATATGGTTGTGTAGTATTCGTTATTCAATTTTAAGACTACCTAAAGGTGCTCAGGAGTTTTATTATTTTAATATAAACAATAATGTAATGATAAATAAACATAAAAGTAGTACATTTCAGACCAAATATTCAAAATGTGCACCTCTAGCTAAAATACAAGCATTCGATCGATGTGGATTGCCGAACCCGTTTGAAAAAGCCAGAGTTCTTTCAAATATAATTACACCCATTTCATATACGAGTTGTATAGGAGTGATTTTAAATATCCTCATGTATGGAGGTATGGAGATGCTCGTTCTATCCAACGGTTTGAATAAACGTTATTTAAAACTCCCGTATGAAGCATAAAGCTGCAAACCGTAGAGATGCATCGTGATGCATGGAACCGCATATTCTTTCTAGTTATGACAAGTAGATCTTGCAAAAGAACAGAAAGCTCCTTTTCTAGAAGATAAAGGTATGTATTACCATTCAATTATGGGAGAAAGAAAACTGTTCCTATTAAATAATATTATCCAAGATACAAAGTCAAACGCTGACCAACAAAGTTTGTTCGAATCGTGCTGCAACTATGGAATATAATTACAAGATTTACTTTTTGCGGGAGGATTTGCCACTGGTGCATGAGGATGTGCTCTTTCATTTGGCATTACAAATTTCTTTTGCTATATCTTGGATGGAGAGGTAAACTAACTTTCCCAGCAATACAGTACGTAGAAACTATAACTTCCGTCCGATTTTCACGGTTTCTTTATGAAGTTATTTGCTCGGCAGACTGGTCAGGGCTGAGTCGATGTTCTGTTGTTGAAGATGTGTGTAATTGGTTTTGCAGTATCCTCTACGATATTTTCAGTCATTATCTTTCTGTATATAATGGTCCTGGAAAATCTGGTCTTAATTATCGTTCTAGACACATTAAAGAAATAATTAAAAGCATTAAATTGAAAAGTAAATATTTGAACAAATACAAGAAATATGAATCACCTAACGACCCGCAAAATCTCAAATACAAGAAACTTATAAACAATATATTGCAAATGTGGACTCCTTATTAGTTTCAGACACCTCACAATTTTGCAGAGCTACTTCAAAGATTCTTGGGAATGGGACATTGTCAAGGCGTATATTATCGTTAACGCATACTCTCAATATTTTGCGCCTTCTTGCGATGGTAAGATGCAGTTTAATCACAGTATGCCCAATAACAAATTTCTGCCTTCTTTGATGACGAAATAAAGTAAGCTGCTAGAAAACTTAACAAATTAATATCTGCATATGACCAAGTACCCTGCTTTTTGTTAAACAATTGTTCTGGCGTCCTTGTGAAGCCTTTACTGGCTATTTTCAATTTCATCTTAAGTACTGAGAACTTTCCAACTTTCTAATCTTGGAAGCTTGCGAGAGTATGTCCAGTGTACAAATTACCAACCAATCTCGATGCTATGAAATGTAGTTAAAATTTCCGATCTGTACGTTACACACGATTGTATTCGCAGATAAGTGGATTCTTTGTATCGGAGCAACGTGGTTTTTGCGAGTAAATAATCAACTACAACTAATTTGTGTTTCTTTGTGGAATATGTGATGCTCAAGATCAGGTTTACAGCGATATCTCAAGGGGTTTTGATCGTATTAACCACGATATTTTGTTATATAAACTTAACGAGTTCGGTTTCGGTATTCCACTTTTGAATTTAATTAAATCGTATTTAAGCGATCGTCAATTCTTTGGTAATTACAATAGATGCTCCTCAATTGTTTATAGGGTGACTTCCGGTGCACCTCAAGAGTCTCAGAATATGGCAAGTAGTTATTTGGATAACACTGGGCATACATGCACCCATTTAGCCTCTTAGACATACTATAACTTATAATTGGCTAATCAATATAACAAATACACATTAGCCATTTTAGCAATAATAAATCATCAACATGTTTAAACTGAACACAAACGAAACCAGCACTAGCACTACGATGAAATTAAAAAGATTGGTTTTTAGGTTTGACACAGTCATTATTAAGATTC